>OX578278.1:89761146-89872591 GCA_951217055.1 Gerris lacustris | reverse complement strand
ACGCGAGTTGCGTACCGTACTTTATCTACGATTGTTAGATTTAAATAATATATAAAGAAAAAAATAAACTTGCTGTATGTAAGTTCGTATCTCTTCTCTTGATAAAGATGGCATTAATCTTGAGTTGTTTTTTTTTTTTTTTTGGTGAATTAATTATTTCTGGAGGAGTATTATATTCTCTACATTTTCGTCAAAGCCACTTGATTCATTCATTGTTTTTTACTAAAAACTCGATATAAACAGTTACTTTAATAAAAGAATAGCAAATTAGTTTTGTTAAATGTAAACAAGCTCGCTAATCGTGCGTAAAGCAGAAGAATTCCTCTTCTTTACCGCGCTAACGTGGTAAAGAAGAGGAATTCTTCAGAACTATGAGACGCGCATGCGCAATGAATACAAGTACGTAAATAATCACTTTCTACGCATCTAAGCAGAGATATAATGTTTATATTTCGTATCAATCGTAGATAAAGATAAATACATTTCAAATGAAATTTCGAAGAAATAATAATGAAAAAATAACTAAATGTCACTTACCAATGTCGGTTTGATTTCTGGGGTGGATGTGGATTCTGTTAAAATGCTTAGACTGAGTGGAGATCTTATAATGTTTTACGTAAAGTTTAAGTAAGGACAAAGTGAAATTTCAAAGAGTAATATAAATAATAAAGAGTAAAATTGGACCCTTGTTCATATTTAATCAAGGTTTTTGGGTCAATGAAAATTATTGAAGAAGGATTAATTAGGAATTAAGATGCAGCTCAGAATTCTACTCCTTAAAATGTTTTTAAATTTTTTAAAGTTTAGTTTTTTTGTTTAAAAATAATTTTGTCTGAGTAAATTTTCAATTAATTTAATTACTTAGATATCTGAAATAACATTATTTCTTACATTGAATATTCCTTCCGAGCTTACCGAAGGTAACGGAAGCTATGTGATCGTTCTGAAGAACGAAACATGTTTAGGTCTCCGATTTCAAAACTTCCAAGACAGAAATCCGTTTCAGACATCAGAGAACATTTTCGGTTCTGTGTCTGTCTGTCGCTCTGTCGTTCAATTTTTGCGAACCAACATATCTTAAAAACTACACGTCCAATTTTAATGAAATTTGGGTGGTAGGTCATAATTAGCCCATTGTTGATCTCATATAAGTTTCAACCTTCTGCGCCAATTTGTTTCTTTAACACCTGCTCACAAACATACACTTATTTACACCTATAGCTTCAAAAGTACTCATCTGATGTTTATGAAATTTGGATGGTTTGTCAATAGGTGCCCGTAAATAGCTTCAAATTAATTTGAACCGTTTGCGCTCTTTAACTTTTGCTAAATTCTTAGAATAATTCTATATATAGAAGGAGCATAGAATCGGAATCCTAAGCAATTACTGATAAGAGACTGAAGCCAACTTTTGCCGAGAGGTTGTGTCCTTAAGACCAGGCTGCCAACATAACAACACTCATTTTTTTCATTTAAACAGGAGAAGGTTGGCCATGCTTTAGTAAATATTCATGGCCCGCTCACAAACATCAAGAAGAAAAACCCTGCCATTGGTTATTGTTTACGTTTCACTCTGACGTCATTTTTTACAACTCGCCCAGCATGATATAATAAACATTAATTTTAGCATATTTCAAGCTAAAATAAGATAAAACACAAAATAAATATTACAATAAACTAAACTGACTATCAATAATTATAATTTAATAAAAAATTAAATTAAAAAACCGAAGGCAAATAATTTTAGAGTTATGACGTCACAAATTACAAAAATGAATTTTTAGAACGCGGATTAAGGGACACAACCAAAGTTGGCTTCAATGTTATCAGTGAGCCTCCTTCTATACATAGTATTATACTAAGGCTAAATTGATACTTTAATTCGTGTAAAAAATCAAAACAATTTTTAAGAGATTAATAAAAACGGGGTAAACAATTAAACTAATTAGACAATAATGGCTTGTGAAAGCATGAAATCAATAAAGTACGTGATAGGATACGAGGAAGCTACGTGCCACACCGATTGGCAGTCTATTTACCATTTTTAGCCTAATTCAGTAACCAGTGCATTCTTAACTTATGATTAAATATTAATTCTTGTTAAGTTCATAATTTAAAGAAAAACTTTTATTTTTAGACGCTGAAATTATGTTTATCCATACTTAAAAGATAATGGCTACTATTATATACGAGATGCACTTTCTTGTCATCGAGAAAACTATGTGGTGAACACATTAAATGGTTTTACTTGGAGTAGAGAATGTTAATATTTCATATCTGAAGAATTACATTCTATATAATATGGTTGTACAGCGTATATAGAGTAAGAGAGATGATGTGGATTATAAGGAAGAGTATTGCAGTTTGGTACGTGTTGGTTGGGGGGGGGGGGGTTCTTGGAGAAGACTTTAGTTAAGTTTTGGGGTCAGATCCTTTCCTCCCCCCCCCCCCTACACATATACGTGACTCTCCATGACTTGCCCCCGACACATGTCCTTACAGTTGTACGTTACACATTCTCAGTGTCCCACTCTCTTATTCTGAAACTAAGTTACATACACCAAACTCAGTATAACATACAAATCTTTCACCTTATTCACAGTAAATTATTTTTAAAACTAGACTGCCAATTGGTGTGGTACATAGCTTCCTCGCATCCTATCCACGCACTTTATTGATTTTATGGTTTTACAAGCCATTATTGTCTAATTGGTTTAATTTTTTCCCCCGTTTTTTTTTTAATCTGTCAAAATTATTTTGATTTTTTACACGAATTAAAGTATCAATTTAAAGTTAAAGAAGTTAAAGAGCGCAGACGGTTCAAATTGATCTGGGGCTATCTGCGGGTAACTTCCGATAAACTATAAAAGTATCATTCAAATAAGATAAGTATTTTTGAAGCTATAGGTGTAAATAATGTATATTTGTGCGCATGTGGAAGAGAAACAAATAGGCGCAGAAGGTTGAAAATTATATGGGACCAACAATAGGCTAATTATGACCTACCACCCAAATTTCATTCGGACGTGTAGTTTTTAAGATATGTTGGTTCGCAAAAATTGAACGACAGACCGACAGACAGACATGGAACCAAAAATGTTCCCTGATGTCTGAAACGGATTTCTATCTTGGAATTTTTGAAATCGGAGAATGAAGAACGAAATGTTTCGTTCTTCAGAACGATCACATAGCTTCCGTTACCTTCGGTAAACTCGGAAGCAAAATCGGTCCGAGACAAACGTTCTCATATACGAGTTCATAATTACTTAGCCCAGTGTTTTCCATTTATTAGTTTTCATAGGTACATTTAATTACTACAGAGCATTTTATCAAAAGGTATCATAAAAATAACTTTTCCTCGGCGGGGAATCGAACCTGGCCTCTCTCCTTCCGCCTTTAAAGCTATTTTCTCAGGAGCTTCATTTTTCCCGGGATATGGCACATGTATCGTTAGATTTGTATTTAAATGGTCAACATTTGAGAATATTTTAATCAAAATAGTCGGAACCGTTTTCAAGAAATTATTTTTCAACACGTTTTTTCAGAGTGTTTGGGGCTATCCAAAATTGGAGCTTAAATTCATTTATCGATATCGCCTTGGGGTATGCTTTTTTTTTAACATGTATGCCCAATTTCGTCAAATTCGGTCCAGTAGTTTAGGTTTCAGGCGTCTGGACAGACGACAGACAGACATCATTTTAAAGAAGACATTTTGGATTTTGGTGACCATAAAACGTGTAAATCCATCAAAATCTCTAAATTGAATTTTCAATACTTTCTCTTTATAGATATGAGGAAGTAAAAAGAAAAGAAAATCCCACCGTGAATTATATTTCTATTTAGATAGCTTTAGATTTGGTATCTTATTTATTTAAATTAAGGGAAGATTATAATATGACTGAAAATATGAAAATTAATTATATTTTTGTAATTTATTTGTTTCAGGTGAGCTTCTCTATTATTATTTAATTGAAGAATCAGGTATGTTTTGTATTTTATTTTTTTGATTATTTTCAATTTTAAATTTTACAATACTAGTTAGTTAAAGTATATCATTGTACCAATTACACACATACTCATTTATAATATATACATGGATGTACCGTGAAATAATACGCAATATGTTTACCTCTTTTTTCCTTCCAAAATCGGGGTGCGTATTATACACGAGTGAAAAAAAAAAAAAAAATTTATGCAACTTAAATTTTAACTTAATAATTTAAAAAAAAGCAGCTCTTACAAGTTATTTTAATTCGGTAATTGATTAAAGTGCTTGATAATTTGATAAACGTAGAAGGAAGATTATTTTTATTTTTGTGACAAACGCCGGCACCGCCGCGCCGCGGCTTGATTACTCACCACTGAATTCAAAGGCCGCCTTCTACGAATTTTTAATATGTCTTTATATTTTTTATTCCTTGTATTTATAAAAATGAGAAGAATACCTTCCCATAATTTTATTTATAGATAATTAAGTATCTTAAAAATAGTATCTAGTTTTCTGATAGTGTGCTGCAAAGTTTTTCACACTTGCGTTCGCGGATAGTTGTCGTGTAGTTGTAGTTATAAAAGCTTTTCTTTAATAAAAATATATTGCTCTATAAATATTTGAATTTAAATTCATGTACAATAAACACCAATATTTAATTTATTTTAATTAGGTGCGTATTATTCATGAGTGTTTTCTAAAATTGGAAAAGTTGGTGCGTTTTATGAGTGAGATTTTTCGGTATATCTTGCTACAAACACTCATTAATAAATATAAGTATATATATATATATATATATATATATATATATATATATATATATATATATATATATATATATATATATATATATATATATATATATATATATATATATATATATATATATATATATATATATACAGGGTGTCCCAACTTATGTCTGCCAAAAAGAAGGGCATATAGGGGATCCTAAAAGGAGTCAAAAATGTTATATTAACCTATGTCCTTTCGGGCTTCGTTTTCTGACTGGCGCCATTTTTAAAAATTTTGGGCTAAGCTTATTTTTTTACACTTAAACAAGTGTACCTCGAGAACACAGCGGGATAGCTCATCATTTTAGGTATCGTTGAAAACCTAAAAACATTTGCTAAAGGAAATGATATTATCAATTTTCATTTATTGTTATTCCTTCTGGTTCAAATTTAGTTCAAAATGTATTTTTTTTAAAAAATCAAAAAATAAAGAAATTTTTGACGGTCCATAGTGCTTAAACTAGTTACATCTTGAATTGTCCAGGCAATGGAAAAACTTCTTTATTTAATAACCTTTTCATGGATACCCATATTATTGTATGTTAAATAGGGGAATTTTTACGTTATGGGCACATTTATTGAAAAAAACTAATGTAAATAAGAGAAAAAATTAGTTTTTATTTAATATCTCCTCTTTTGAACGGTATAATCATTTGACTCGACTTAATCATAATCACTTTCAAAGTAAATGTGTGATGAAATAACTATTGTTGACTATTTCTAGTAGCCTGGAGTATGACCAATAACAAGGTCATACCTCCCCCTCTTTAAAACCTGCACCTCTCCCTCTTTTAAATAAGTATACAAAATTAAAAATTAAGGCTGAAAACTGCTTTTCTTTTACTTTAAATCAAATTATAATTATCATTAACTACGGGAGACATACAGAGAAAAATAGACCCAGGCATCAGGACCCCAGACCCATTTGATATTTATATTGATCGAAACGTTAGTAAATGAAGAAGTTTTGCCTGAAGTCCGATCAGTTTTAGCTCGGCTCTATTTTAAGTTATGGAACCACAAAGAAAATTGATTTTTTTATTTTTTCTTAAAAATAATATTTAGTCCATTTTTTGGTCATGTAATTTGAGAGAATGAAAATTAAAATTACACTTTTCGGATAGAAAAATTTGTCAGCTTTACAACGAAACTAAACATTTTGTTCTAGCTTTTATACTTTTGGAGCAATTAGTGTTTTTATGAGCAAAGACATGCGATCTTAAAAAAAATCATAAAATTTGAACTTATGGGAGAACGGTTAATATTTGGCCCATGGTTTATATAGTGTTTTTTGTAGTCCCTGAGGCGTAGAACAACCCACTTCATTTTTTCACATATAACGCCAGTCACCCTGTATATATATATATATATATAGGAAAGGAACCTTGTGTCTCTTTATACACAAGTTATTTTTCTACAGTTCTTGGCAACTTTTCGGGCAAGACTTTATTCAGTCATAAAACACGACTAATGCATTCAAAAAACATTCGCAGTCTCCAGCAAGTCCTTGAACCTTGTTTGTAGAGATGAAAGTGAGAAAAAACGAAGTGAACAATTTTCTTGTTTGTGTTAGAGGTCTTGTATGTTGATCCTGGCCAGGCTTAACCAAATAATCCATATTTATAAAAATAAAACTCAAAACTATCACGTCAGTTATCTATTTTTTTCCTTCATATGTATTCTTAAAAAAATTAAGATATCAATTAGCCCTAGAAATAGTTCTGAAATGAATATTGTAACTGATAAATAATTTCAAGATAAAAAGAACTTTTTATATACTAAGTTTTTAAATTTAATATTGAATCGTATGTAATGTTGATAATATAATTGTTATTGTTATATAATATTTAATGTTAGTGAAAGAAAAAAAAAAAAAAAAAAAAAAAAAAAAAAAAAAAAAAATAGCTTCGAATTTATTTACTTCACATAATATATGACAATTATTATCTAGAGAGCTGATCTTAAACCTATAAAAGGATAAATCTTTGTACAACGGATCTCCCCAACACCAAATCTAAAGCGTGTCATCGATATACTTGAAATAATATAATCGATATATTTCCAGTTTTGCTGTCATTCAATGTTTATCTCTTATTTATAAAAATCACAAATTTGAAACCCGTCAAAATGAAGATTGTAAATATGGGATATGGCAAAATAAATAAAATAACTTGCGGATTTTTTCCAAACTAACTTTCCATACAGCAAAATTTGCTGAAAACCAATTACATTCTGCTAAAAGATTGCTAAAATTATTAAAATAATGCATTGTTTTCGTGTTCTGAACTATGCTAAAAGTTTCAAATGTCTAGCTATTCGGGAAGTGAGTTAGAAATCGATTGCCAGATTTGTACCGGACAAACAAACAAACAAGAAAGCAAGCTAATAAAAACGTAGTAAAAATAACAACATTTTATATCTTTCTTAAAAATTATAAATAGTATATTATGTTACTAGGCTGTGAAGTGAGTTTTTTCTTTACCGCGGCAATTACATTTACTGTCGAGCGAAGCGAGACAGTAAATATTGCCAAGGTAGCATATGTTATTTTTTGTGAGGTAGCAGACAATGGAAAACCCTTAAATATTAATCACTAATCAATATTATAATAATAACAAATATTAGTACATACTTAAGACTTAAAAAAAGAAACCTTAAAAAGAGGTTACACTATAAGAAAAGATAAATAAAACGTACTGACATCTAGCGGATTTTAATCGTACTAGAAGCATTTCTACAAAGACTGCAGCGGTACTAACGGAAGTTTTGACAACTACCCGCCGGAAAATAAAAATCTTTTAGTTCCTAGGACGTAAAAGATTTTTTCTTTACAGCTAGGAGTAATGAAAAGATTTTTTAAGTCCACGTAATGAAAAAATGGATTTTAGCCATGTTTTTTAGGCTCTAAAGTTACTATTTCACAGTCTACCACGGAAAAAATATTTTTTTTTTTTACTTTTTGTACTTGAAATTTACTTAAGTTAGTTTACTTTGTAATTTATTTAACTTGTGAAGTGTTAATATTTCATGATATTAATTTACTTTTCTACGGGTTTAAGTTTTATTAAGAAAGTTTTCTCTCATAGTGTTGTCATATCTTATCAACTCTCAGTGAGTAAAATATCTTAAATTTCTCTCAATTCTCTTGAAAGTTTTCTTTTTCAAAATAAAAGCTAATGTTAGATGTTATTTAAGTATTGTTTATTATCGAGGTGTGACCCCAATTGTTTTTGTAGTTGTATTGAGGCCAATAGTCATAATTTAATTTAGTAAATGTCAACATTGGTTTTGTTTAGCAGATGTCCGAAGTTGTAACCACTAGACAATATGACCTTACCCATATCTGTGTTCTCAGCTATCATAACATTTACCCTTCTAAAGTAACAATACAGCGCTGCGGCCATTATAATATGACACCCTGATTCTAGATTAGCACAAATTTCAATCTCAACTTAACTCCTACTTCAATAAACTCTAGTTAATATTATATTTTCCTTTAATTTATTATTAACAAGTTTGTAAAGTAATTTATTGAAATGTTTAGTTTTCATTAAAACTCGACACTTTGAAAAATTCAATACCTTGAATTTAAGAATTAAGTATTATTAATCTTTACATATAATTAATTCATACTGTCAATAATTTTCTTAAAATTAATCAGTTCAACTAACTGAAACACAATACAATCTCTGAAATAAAAAATATTTAAAAACGTAAGCGTTAAGAGTAAAGTATAAATTTCGCACTTTCAAAAATATGTTTCATGACTTTTATATAAATAACTTTAGCTATTTAAAATTAAATAACTAAAAAAAAATAACGAACTAATAAATAACTTTAGTTATTTAAAATTATTTAATTACTAAAACGCTTTTAACACATTTTTTTATTTGGACTATTTTGTGTAGAGACTGCAGTCATTTTTTTCAATTTGGTAATTGGAAATCAGCTTAATTAATTACACAGTGAATAAATCATGACAGATTTAATGGTCGCCATTAAAATTTAATAAAAAAATTTTATTATTGTACCGAATCTCTTGTTACCTTCCATAACTATATTCATATCATTTATTCTGTATTGACTTGTAAATAATATGTAAATGAATTTAACATATATTTTTAAATTTGAATATTGGCTAAATATGTAAACTACAATGATAATAATATTATGTTTAAACCCACTTAAATATAATATTATATTATGTAGGTTTCATTTATATATATATATATATATATATATAATGTAAAACTAGGTGTTTACTGGTTCTAGAAGCAACATCTGTACGCACTCATATAGATACCTAAATGGACTAATTAATTAAATAAATTTACCTATGATTTGTATTAGAGGATAATATTGGGGCCTTATATTGAGCTAACATCATACTCCGCCCCCCCCCCCCCCCCCTGTCCTCACATAATTACGGAATATATTCTAAGGGAAAGCTGGGGTTTATTCCACCGATATAATTAGTGCTAACGCTTTCGACCTCACCACTCTAGTCTCTAGTGTGGAAGTTTTCAACCTCACCACCGTAGTGTGGAGGCGTTAATTCGAGTTTCAGGGAAAATTCTAAAATGTTATTTCCATTTTAGCTGTGTTTTCTACCAACCGCTTCTCTTTAATTATTTGTAATTTGTAGTTAGCACATTATCCGCGTTTACTATGTTTATTTTATTCTTTGATTAACTTCATAAATTAGTAAATATAGAAGTGCTCTACACTAAAATAAAAAATGTTATATGAAGTTATGTGCCACACTAATTGGCAGTCTATTATTACATTTATCCACTTTTTACCCACATTTACCCACTAACATGAATTGAGTTTGATTTGTGCTCTTCATCGGATTTTTCTATATTAAAAAAAAAAAAAAAAAAATCGATGTGTGACCTAACTGAGCCCTGAAACTAGGAAATATAGACATATACTTTTTCTTAGTGCTTCCTAGGCTCCAGTACATTAAAATATTAGCGGGTTCAGTCTATCTTCATGTTATGGAATGGAACAGTAGATTTTCAGATAAAATGTGGAGAATATGTATGAAGGCTACACATACACATGCCTGATTCAAGATCAAGGAATGCTATCTGAACCAATTCCAGTCAACTCTGGAGTCAAACAAGGCTGTCTCTTATCGCCAATCCTGTTCATGATGGTACCCGATCTGGTGATGAGGAAAGCAATGAATCGACGCAGAGGCATACAATGGAGACTAGTGGATAGACTGGAGGATTTAGATTTTGCTGACGACCTTTGTCTCTTGGCATGCAGCTTCAAGGATATGGAAGCTAAATTGAACGAATTAAAGGTTGAAGCTGCAGAAGTCGGTTTAAATATAAACGCCAAAATGACGAAGGAAATGCGGTTTATGAACTGAAATAAAGCAAAATTCTTCCTGGCCAACCAAGAGATAGAAGAAGTCAACCAGTTCTGCTACCTAAGAAGCATTATCACTACAAATGGAGGTGCTGCTGAGGACATTCAGAACCGCATAAATAAAGCCATGGGTGCGTTCGCAATACTGCGACCTATATGGAAGTCACAGGAGCTTAGTACGAACACCAAGCTACGTATCTTTAACTCGAACGTTAAGTCAGTACTCATCTACGGCTGTGAAACTTGGAAGACTACTCTACAACTTACAAAAAGCCGCCAGACTTTTGTAAACAAGAGTCTAAGAAGTATCCTGCGGATATGGTGGCCGCAAGTTATCTCAAATGAAGAGTTGTGGAGGAGAACAAACCAGACACCCATAGAAATTGAGGTACGCCACAGAAAGTGGAGGTGGATTGGACATACGCTACGTCGAGAGGAGTGCTATATAGCTAGACAAGCTCTGGAATGGAATCCACAAGGCTCAAGACGCAGAGGTAGGCCAAGACATACCTGGAGGAGGAGTGTTGACGCAGAAGGCACCGATAGAGCAGGAAGAACCTGGTCCGAGACAAGAGCTTTAGAAGAGAATAGGATCCGTTGGTGAAAGTTCGTCGAAGCTCGAAGCCCTATGCTCCACGTAGGAGTTAAAGGAAATAAGTGGTCTTTTTTTTCCTAATGCTTCCTAGGCCCCTATACATTATATTCTTATCGGGTTTAGTCTATATTCATTTTATGGAATGGAACAGTAGATTTTCAAATACAATGTGTAGAAATATATGTACGATGACAATTTGATAACAGTAGGGGAGGAGAAATGTGAGGTATTAACCTCACCACATTTACTTTGTGTGCGAGATACGGTGAAGTTTAGACCGGACGACTCCCAACAATATTGTGCTTTTAACAAAAGTTTTTTAGAAACTTAGAGAAAGGAAACCAGGTTGTTAGATTTCTTATTGTATTGAGAAAAGACTATCTTAAGCCTATGAGAGAAAGGTCAAGGAAAGGGAAGCTTGGACGCTGCCTCCACGTTCCTATCATTGATGGAGCCCCACTCATCATAGAGGAAGATAACCTACCTCAACGACCATCGAGACTTGAAAAGCTAAACGTGAGGATGGAGTGGCAAGATCGCATGTTGTACAAAACCAATACGCAACCGGCATCCTGACCAGCATTTCCCAACCCTATGGTCGCGAAAAAATATTTTAGGGTCGCGTAAAATCTTTGTAATTATAGACATAAATAAAAAATAGACTGCCAATTGGTGTGGCACATAGCTTCCTCGCATCCTATCCACGTACTGTATTGGTTTTATGCTTTTTTTACAAGCCATTATTGTCTAATTTGTTTAATTGTTTCCCCTTTTTTTAATCTGTAAAAATTGTTTTAATTTTTTACATGAATTAAAGTATCAATTTAGCAAAAGTTAAAGAGCGCAGCCGGTTCAAATTGATCTGGGGTTATCTGCGGGTTACTTCCGATAAACTATAAAAGTATCATTCAAATCAGATAAGTACTTTTGGAGCTATAAGAGTAAACAAATGTATGTTTGTGCGCATGTGGAAGAGAAACAAATAAGCGCAGAAGGTTGAAACTTGTATGGGACCAACAATAGGCTAATTATGACCTACCATCTAAATTTCATTAAAATCGGACGTGTAGTTTTTAAGATATGTTGGTTCGCAAAAATCGAACAACAGACCGACAGACAGACACGGAACCAAAAATGTTCCCTGATGTCTGAAACGGATTTCTGTCTTGATATTTTTGAAATCGAATACCTAAAATATTTTCCTGCTTAGAAACGATCACATAGCTTCCGTTACCTTCGGTAAGCTCGGAAGCAATTTTTAAAGAAAAAACATAAAATATAAAAATAGTTCAATGAAATTAAAATATATAAATTTAATTTACAAAATATAATGATATAGATAAATTCACAAGGGTAAAGGAATGTTATTAGGAAAATTCAAAGACGAATACTCGAAAGGTTGATAAGAATAAAGCGACAAATAAGGGGTATGCAACGAGTAATAATATTTCGTAGAAGCTTTGATTTCTTTTTATTAAACTTCCGGCAAAGGGTCATTAGCCCACCAACATAAATAATCACATCAGGCTCTTTCTTTTTCACATGAAGGCACTTTATAATATAATAAATAAACAGGTCAAGTGTGTGCTGTCAGCACACAGCGAGGGTCCGTAGGCCACACTGTATAGTGTATAGTGTTTAACTGTGTATAAACAGTGTTTTTTTAAAATGCTAAAAAGCTTACTTTGAACCATGCTAAGAGTCTGATATTCTCAAAACACACTCTGATAAAGTATTTTTTTGCCACTGAACCGGACTAAAACCATATAAATACATCGAAAAGACCATAATTATAAAAAAAACTATTTTCTCAAAAAAAAAAAAAAAAAAAAAATTCGAAATTTCCAAAAAGTGGTATCTTTACTTTTTGTCGAAGAATGTTCAGGAATTTTTTCAGATTTTTTGCACTTCACATGAGCGAGATAGAGGGGGGGGGGGGGGGACACGTTTCACAGCCGCTTCAAACTCACCTACGCTCGCCCTATCAAAGTTATAACCAAAGAATTTTATATTTTTGTAATCAGCTCGACGTACCCTTTCATATGATACCCCTCACGGTGTCGAAAAATAATAAAAAAATGTTAACCTTTAAGTTTTTTTTACCCTAATTTTTTTGAAATATATTTTTTTTTAAGTCGCTATATTTTTAAAATATGTGGGCAGGTACAAGACACATACATGCCAAATTTCAAAGTGATCGGACGAAAGGTGTAGCCGTGAGAGCTCGCGAGAGGATGGACGGACAGACACACGCAGGAAAATATAAGGGTCCTTGGTTTTGCCTACGGACCCTAAAAAAAACTTATAAAAAATAAACAATTCAAGCAATGTCATTATCCGAATTAAGATGAGCATAAGTCATGAGTTTTTTTTTTTTGTTTTAACTAATAGACTAAATCTTTAACTAAAGACTATAAACTAAATCAGTTTATAGTCCCTCGTCCCTAATCCAGTAATGATTTTTAGTAGCATTCAGGTTTTAGGCGCTATGTATATCCCTGCAATCTTTAGAGTATGCAATATGCAATACACCATATTGTAGGCAGGTTCGCGAAAATATTGAGGATACATTTTTAGGGTCGCAGCATCTAAATGGTTGGGAAACGCTGAATTCTAGACTCTATCCTCTGGAACTTACAAGGGTCTATGTAAGATCGGACAAGAGGGCGGACATGTCTTGTTTTTGTTTTTTGGAAACTGTAATAACCTGCTGTCTGCATTCCGGACACTCGTCTTAGAGTAAGGGGGGAGGGGGGCTAAATCAGGGGAAAAGAGTACTGTATATTTTTGGTCAACCTCAAATGGAGTCGGTGTCCAGTTTGCCGGTACCTACAGGAGGCGATGGAAGTGATCTACGAAACGCAGATGGCTGGTCCACAAAGTTCGGCTTCTTCCTTATCCACCACAAATGAAATAACCCTGAGCCCTAGTACGCACTTGGCCTATTGTACACTTGTATACAGAATTTAATGATTGCCTGTAGATATTTATACAGACAATGAATATAGACAGTCATGGCAGAAATATTGACACGTGGCAAGTCTGTCACTTTGCCACGTGTACACAATTGAATTATTTTCATGAAAGTAGTTCCTTTAAGTCATTCTTTTCCAGGAACTCAACAACTAACAATCAATTGAAATCAAAATAAATTTTCCTAACTCCATGACAATGAAATCAAAACCCTATAGAATAACAAGAAACTTTTCCCTCTAGAAAAAATAACAAAACAGGAAAAAGACAAATAGCAATAAACTTAACTTTATTTTACAATTTATGCCGTTATTTTCATACATAAAATTTTCTAAGGGTTGATACAAATTAATCGTTATACCACAACTAATATGAAGTTGGTTAATAGATAACTTTAATTACTAACTTTACTCAGTACAAAGCTTATCACACTGTGAGCTAAAAAGAACACTTATAATTCTCATACTGATATTCTACTCTCCATCGTTGATTTGCTAATTACTTTTCATAATTATGTCTAGCTTTATAGTACCTACTAATATTATATCTCGGACTAAAACTTAAATCCACTTTCATCTAAGATAAAACACTATAACATATAAAAGTAACCTGCACGACTATAATAATATAAATCAAATTATAATTATTATTAACTACGGGAAACAGACAGAGAAAAATACACTCCAGCGCTGGGATTTGAACCACAGGCCTCTATATTTCCGGTATAGCGCTCTACCAACTAAGCTACGAAGGAGAATGATTTCCTCTGACGTTAATGATACCTTGTCCCGAATTTAAGCTTTCGATTTTCCACAAATCTGAGAAGTCAACATTAATGACATAGAACTAGACCGAGAAATAACGCTTATAATTATAAAGTACCCAATTAGTACCTGTAGAGCGCTATACCGGAAATATAAAGGCCTGTGGTTCAAATCCCAGCGCTGGAGTGTATTTTTCTCTGTCTGTTTCCCGTAGTTAATAATAATTATAATTTGATTTAAATTAAAAATTAATCTTTCCGTAGTATGAATACTACCAAAATCGTAAAAAATGAATTTCTAATTGATTGTACTAGGTACAGGTACTAATTGGGTACTTTATAATTATAAGCGTTATTTCTCGGTCTAGTTCTATGTCATTAATGTTGACTTCTCAGATTTGTGGAAAATCGAAAGCTTGAATTCGGGACAAGTTATCATTAACGTCAGAGGAAATCATTCTCCTGCGTAGCTTAGTTGGTAGAGCGCTATACCGGAAAGATAGAGGCCTGTGGTTCAAATCCCAGCGCTGGAGTGTATTTTTCTCTGTCTGTTTCCCGTAGTTAATAATAATTATAATTTGATTTAAATTAAAAATTAATCTTTCCGTAGTATGAATACTACCAAAATCGAAAAAAAAGTAAAATATAATAATAGTTATAGACTGTAATAATAGTTTCATGGCTTAGTGTAAATAAAAGGTTTAACTGAAGTTAAACAAACCTTTAAAAATTTTGATTGTCATGATATTCATTTTGGATGAAAACTCTCAAAAAAAAGATACCTAGGTTTTTCACAAATTAAAGGACAAAATTGAAACTAAAAAGGAATCTGGAGTTTTATATCAAATAGAATGTAACGAACGTCCAAAAGTATATATAGGTCAAACAAGACAGTTATTTAACAACAGAATAAACCAACATATATCTGATGTGAAAAATAAAACCGAAAAAACTGCCATTGCACAACACTGAAAAATTTTAAATCGTAAAATGAATTTTGTAGAAGCAAAAATAATAGGGAAATCAAACAACCATCTAATAGATTAATTTTAGAATCAATTCACATAGGAAAAACACATGAAAGAACATAGGATGAATAACATAATGTATGCAAATGAAATAAATAGATTTTATAGTGCCTTATTAAGAAATAAAAAAATAAATTTTTAAATGTATATCAATTGATTAAAGAAATATAATATTGCAGAAACATGTAAATACATTGCAGCCATTATAATACCAAAACAGTTAAAATGTAATATAGGGTTATCGATAATGATGTGATTATGAAACAATTGTTTAGAGTTAAATTAAATCCCAACAAAAGCACTAGTGTAAAAAAAAATACGTGTGGTGTCGCGGGACACCTGGTAGGAACGAAGTTCCTTACATTTTTAATTAAGTATAAATTATAAAATCACACTGCTAAGTACGTTTACATTGCTAACTACTTATACATGGCGGAGTTAGAAAAGAGACAAAACTAAAAGCAACGAACACTTTGTACCTGGCAGAGTTAAGGCAAAATTAAAAGAAAATCATTATTTGTATTATTAAAGCAAGAGTCTTACTATAAATATATATTAAATATAAGAAAAAAGTTGATCACGATGAGTTTATAGTGAAAGATTATGTTTGTTAAAGGAGTTTGGATTGAAATAGGACTGTTTTCTACCTACCCGGCCAATTAATTTAAAATATTATAAAATATATCTCTTCCCTACTGTACAGTACAGCTTCTGCTTGTATCAGGGTGAACTTTTGCCTGATTATATTTTATTTATTTACAAAACAAAGTGATATTTTTGACATATATAACAAAAATGATCAAAACAAGTCTAGTAACAGGCTTCCTTAATAACACTTTTTCCCGTCTTTTGAAGCTTACGTTTACGCGAGGGTTGCGCGTGAACGCTTGGGCAGATAACGTTTTCCGACGAACTCAGCCTGCGGGCATTGGTAAAATGAACATGTGTACCAAATGTCATCTAACTCGGTGAGCTTTTACTCAAGTTATCATCATCTGTAGATTTTGTGACGGATTTTGCTTGACGGTGATTTTGTGACGGTGATTTTGGTCGTTTTTTTCGGATTCACTCCCGGGCTCCAGAACGTGCCATAAGGAACTTCGTTCCAATAAGCCAAGTCTCGCGCAAAAAGTTGTGAGATCATAGGTTTAGCCAAGTCTCCCACTGTCCGAGTAAGTTCTATACTAGGTCTAATTTATCCAGTACAAGTACATGATGTTTGTCTGTCCCTCTCTCTATTCTCTTTCCCAAATCATTTTACACGTTTAAATTTAATAACATTCTCTGTCTTGGCAAATACACACCACAAACTTAAATCAAATAATAAATATTATTTTTTCACTTGAGCGTCGTAGGACAAGGATACAAATTTGTATACGTCACTGCATTTAATTTTAGCCTCTTTCTGGTGTGTATTTGCCAAGTCAGAAAACTTTTTAAATTTAAACGTGTAGAATGATTTGGGAAAGAGAATAGAGAAAGAGACAGACAATCATAATGTACTTTCTCTGGATTAATTAGAGCCTAAGTAGTAGAGCTTACTCGGACAGTGGGAGACTTGGCTAAACCTATGATCTCACAACTTTTAACGCGAGACTTGGCTTATTTTCTCACACTTGTGTTTTTGTTGGTATTTCACTTCTTTTTGTAAGTAGTTTTTCATTTCTTTCTTTGTTCTTGTTTGAGTGTTCTTGGGTCTTTTTTCTTTCTTTGTTCTTGTTTGAGTGTTCTTGGGTCTTTTTTCTTTCTTTGTTCTTGTTTGAGTGTTCTTGGGTCTTTTTTCTTTCTTTGTTCTTGTTTGAGTGTACTTGGGTCTTTTTTCTTTCTTTGTTCTTGTTTGAGTGTTCTTTGGTCTTTTTTTCTTTCTTTGTTCTTGTTTGAGTGTTCTTGGGTCTTTTTTCTTTCTTTGTTCTTGTTTGAGTGTTCTTGGGTCTTTTTTCTTTCTTTGTTCTTGTTTGAGTGTTATTGGTTCTTTTTTCTTTCTTTGTTCTTGTTTGATTGTACTTGGTTCTTTTTTCTTTCTTTTTTCTTGCAAATCTTTCGTGTAACTTATTCGTCGGTGGGTGTTCAAATTGAAATAAATAATATTATCTGGAGTAAATATGTTTGCACTTTAAGGAATTGTCAAATTCAATGAACGTTCTCAACATCACTTTTTAGTTTTAAGTTCTCCACTAGGTAGCTCTTGTGGAGCTTTTTACAATATTTAATTTTTTTGAATAGGTGGTTTTTCTATTAGCCTTGAAAGGGACAAAGAACCAGATTTTATCATTTTTCCTTCATTTGTGGTGGTGGTTTGCTGGAAAGTACTATTTCACTGATTTGTCATTAAAATATTAAAAACAGGCAGGAAAGTAGTTAAAACAGTCAGGAAAATACTTTCTCTGCCTAGGCAGGGAAATATTTCCCTGCTTAGGCAGAGAAAGTAACAGTGTTTACCACTGCGTGTCATAACCTCTTAGAACAGTTAATACTATTATCTCTATCTTATAACATTATATATTATAGTTTAATAAGTAATATTTTATAAATATACGTTTTAATAATAAAATAATATGTTTATATAAGTTAATTCTGTTAAATAAGTTCAATGAATAGTAGATCTTTAATTAAAAACATAGCGGAGTCACTCGCCACACTGCAGCTTCATGTAAACATCCAACATTCATATCATATTATTATTATTGAAATCATTCTAGATTATACTAGCTATTTTTCATAGTAACTTTTTTTATTGTAAGCAATAGAAGATAAATTATTTAATACTTTTAGTAATTTTTTAGTAAAAATATATATAAATATTTTATATTGCGTGCATTATTCATTCAGAAGTTTTGCGTGTTATATACCTGTGTTTTGTATTTCGTTGTTATAGATTCAGTTTGCTATTCACTTATTGTTAATATTCCAAACCTTCTTTGATTCTTTATGAACATTAATTTTAGGTAATACGTATGTTATTATCTTATTAATATAACATAGTAATTAACTATGTTATATTAATAAAGATGGTATGTTAGCAGTTTAATTTTTCTGCCGCCCGTAGATAAAATATTGTATGCAACAAGGCAGCAAAGGAAACATTTCTGCCTCGTTTATTCATATTGCCTGCCTCGGCTTCGCCTCGACAGTCAAATAGGTAAATTACTGGCCTCGGCTTCGCCTCGGCAGTTAATTGTGATAGCCTGTCCTCGCCTTCGGCTCGGAGGCTAATCTATCGTCAGTAAAATTTCATTTTGCTGCCTAGTTAGATAAATAACTATTGTCTCCCTCTGATAATCAACAGGGGAGATTCAAGTAATTATAATTTTCTCAATTGTACGTGATGTGACGATCTTCATGTAAAGGAAAATTTTTTATAACATTTTATTTTTATGAATTTACTCATATGACTGAAAAATAGAAATGCGGTATTATTTATTGAATTTAATTAGTTATTGTTATTGTTTTGTTAGTGAAATGTTAATATGTTGCTGTTATGATCTGTTGAAAATAAGTAAAAATAATTAGGATACAATTTTTGTTAATTTGTGGCCTAAAGAAGCCCAAGGTGAGGGCGAAATATAGCGCTGATGGGGGGGGGGGGGATGTAAAATGCGTTAGTTTTTAACCCTAAAAAATGATACACAAAAAACCCCTATAGACTATAGTGTTTGAAATAAAGGGCCAAAAAAAAACTACAAGATGATTAATTAATTCTTTATTCATTTATTTAATTGACTATTCTCGACAAACTATGCAAATTTCGTATTTCAGAATGATGATAATGCTTTTGTTTCCGTCGGTAAGATCGGAAGTTAAACATGTAAATTACAAGATAAAACTCGGGAAGTTAGTTAAAAATCGATTGCAAGATTTGTACTGGACAAACAAACAAACAAACAAGAAAGCAAGCTAATAAAAACGTAGTAAAATAGAAAAGTGAATGATCCTACAGATCAAAGTGAAATCGGTGAATCTTGTCATACAGCTTTTAAACTGGAATGATGCATCTTGACATGAGAGGCTCTAACTTAATTGTTTTTAACCTCTTGAACTTTTCACTAACGATTCAGAACCATGTGCTGTATTACTCTTTAGAATAGTTCAAAGTACTCTTCAACTTCGTCTAAACAAATTAAAGCCACATGGTTTGAAGTAGCGAGTTTTTTTTGTTTTTTTACTAACCAATTAGATCATCATTTAGCAGATTTTTTTTTTTTTTTTTTTTTTTTTTTTTTTTGGACGAAGTTCCTTATGCCACTTTATAGCGTCTAGAGCCCGGGGAGTGAATCCCAAAAATACCACGTCAGAAAACCGACCGTCACAAAACCGACCGTCACAAAACCAACCGTCACAAAACCGACCGTCACAAAACCGACCGTCACAAAACCCATCGTCACAAAACCAACCGTCACAAAACCGACCGTCACAAAACCGACCGTCACAAAACCAACCGTCACAAAACCGACCGTCACAAAACCGACCGTCACAAAACCGACCGTCACAAAACCAACCCTCACAAAACCAACCGTCACAAAACCGACCGTCACAAAACCGACCGTCGCAAAACCAACCGTCACAAAACCGACCGTCACAAAATCGACCGATGACGATAACTTAAGTAAAAGATGACCGATTTAGTTGAAAGTTGGTACAAATGTTCCTATTACTATTGCCCAGGACGAGTTCGCTGGACATCGTTATGCTAAAAAGAGTTCGCGCTCAACGCTCGCGCAAACGTGGGCTTCAAATGTAAAATTGGAATTTTAGGTCGGGAAAGAATTCTAACTTCATGTATTTAATGAGACAAACAACTTCTATAAATAATTTGTTTTTAGTTAAGCCAACACTGACACCGTTATGAAGTGTTAAAGATCGCAAAAAACATTAAAGCGGACCTAAACGTTTATAATAGAGAATAGAATACAATATCTTTACCGATATCTTACGTTCTATCGTAACGATTTTTAATAAAACTTCAAACACATCGTCTAAAGTATACAATTAAAACAGGCATGTAAGATATCAGCCAGTTGCAAGCCGAAGTTTTTGTGTAGTTAAGTGATATATTTTATAATATTTTAAATGGAGTCTGACCTGGGGAGTATGAGAGAACAGTCCTGTTTCCTCAATACAACAATCATACCCTATAACTATCAACAACTCATCATGATTAACTATTTTCTCAATATTCAATTCATATTTATTGCAAGAAGTTCGCTTCAATGATAAAGAAATGTTATTCTTTTAATTTTGCTTTTCTAACTCCGCCATGTATAAGTAGTTAGTAACGTAAACTTAATACTTAGCAGTGTTATTTTATCATTTATATTTAATGAAAAGTATAAGGAAATTTGTTCCTACCGGGTATCCCGCCACACCACACGTTTTTTTTTTTTTGTTTTTTTTTCATTCTTGTACAGAAATTACTATTGAAACAGGTAATAACAAGCAATACGATAAGTCTAGTAATAGTACACTACGCGTCTAGTGCGGAAAGTAGCATTTTGCATGCGAGTGTGGAGTTTGCACCCGAGCGACCGTTAGGGTAGTAAAACCACACGAGCAAAGCAAAATGCAGTTTTCCCACGAGTTGCTTACCGTACTTTATCTAGGATTGTTTGATTTTAATAATAAATACAGAAAAAAATATTTAATAAACTTCCTATATGTTTCTCTTTTGATAAAAATAACATTAATTCATATATTAACTCTGTTTAAAATATTAAAAGAATAGTTGAGAAATTATTATTCATTAATATTTAAAAAAAAAGTTAAGTTGATTTCTTAAATATCTGAGTATGTATATTGTATATATAGTAGAGTTGTTTAATAGCCATGATCACTTTAATCAAAACTTAATCAAAAGTACTTAATCAAAACTGTTTAAACCTTTAAATAAAAGGTGATGTAGATGTCATAACCATAAACATAAGGTGAGGAAAGCGAATACAAAAATATATATATTGTTTTATTTATTATGCTTTGTTTATTTATCGATTAAAAAAGGCTTTTGTAAAAAATGAAATCTGTTCTATCATTATTTATTCTGATTCTATTGTATGAAAAATTGTATTGTTTTTTCAACCCAGGAGAAATGTTTAAAAACGGAATTTAAATAAATCATAAGTTAAAAAAACTAGATTTTAAAAACATCGTTTCAAATCTGTGTTTTTGTTTATTTTAGTTTTTTTCAACTTTTCTTTTTTTTAATAATGGAAAGGAACTTGTGTTCCATTATGATTTCATCATCTCTACAGCTACGGAATGTTTTTCAACGAGCCAAGATTTTCTAAAACACTCGAGACAGAGTGGGTCCTTTGTCTCGACAAGGGCATAAGCCGGATTCCGGCACAATATTTAAATCCAAATCCTCATCTCTTTTCCGAAAAAGGGCTTTTCTAATTATAACCACTTTAAAAGTTTATACTTATTTTTATATATATTTTATTTTTGGAACGAAGTTCCTTATGGCACGTTCTGGAGCCCGGGAGTGAATCCGAAAAAAAACGACCAAAATCACCATTACAAAATAACCGTCACAAAATCACCGTCACGAAATCTACGGATGACGATAAGTCGTGTAAAAGTTGACCGACTTAGTTGAAATTTGGTACACATGTTCATTTTACCAATGCCCAGGACAGGTTCGTTGGGCAACGTTATCCGCCCAAGCGTTCACGCGCAACGCTCGCGTAAACGTAAGCTTCAAATTTAAAATTGGAATTTTAGGACGGGAAAAAACTCTAACTTTATCTATTTAATTAGACAAACAACTTTTATAAATTTTTTTTTTAGTAAAACGAACACCGACTCTGCTATGAAGTGATAAAGATCGCTAAATTTATTAAAGCGGACCTAAACGTTTTAAATAAAGAAAACAACGTTTTTACCGATAGCTTACGTTCTAACGTAACGATTTTAATAAAACTTCTGACACATCGTCTGAAGTACAATTGAAACAGGCATGCAAAATTTCAACCTGATACAAGCATCAGTTATTTTACAGTGACGTGATATATTTTACAATTTTTAAAAGTTGATGGCGGAAGTATGAGGTTTGTAGTTAATATAGGTGGAATATTAAGAATGTAGAGTGATTCCCCCTCTACTATAATTCGTTTGGTATCCTTTCGTGCGCAATCCCAACTCTTCTATCTTTCCATCTCTCTCTCACTATACTCTCTCTCTCTTACTCCTTCTTCCTGTCAAACTCGCAATTTATCCACAAAACAAAGCCTTTTTTTCAATTATTGTTTCTATCATTGAGAAAAGTATTCGTAGATTATTTAAAATGGAATGTGCACCAAGAGAATCGTCAGAAATTGACAGAGTCGACTATGTTAAATTATTAACCAGTAAAACTGTAAATATATAAGTATAAATTGTAGCGTTGGGAACCAATCGATTGAAAACAGTCGACTAAACGGTTGTTTTAAAATATTCATTCATTCGGTTGTGGATATCTAGTTTTCATTCGAATGATATCAGTCTATAGTTTGGAGTTGTATTAGTTGTAATTCGGACGTGTATATGTGGACGTGTGTATAACGAGATAACGAGTGTCATGCACCTTCTCACCCCTCCTCCGCTCTGAACCCTTCACCGTCGTTCCTTTCCCCTACCCAAAACCAAAAAACATCCGAATGAAACATTCGAATGAAAAATTCGAATGGATTCAGTCTCAGTCTATATTTTTTCATTCGAATGAAAACGATGTCGTAGCAGGCTGTAGTTTGGGACGAGATAACGAGTGTCAAGCGCCTTCTCACTCTCACCCCCCCTCAGCTCTGAGGCCTTTGTGGCCTCCACCGTACTACTCCTATATAAAAAAAAAACCATTCGATTGAAAAATTCGACTTGCTGGTTCAGTCTCGGTCTATATTTTTATTCGTATATCCTATACCCGCTATGAGACTGTTTTCAGTCGATTGAATTCAATCGACTGTTTTTTCCCAAATCGACTTATTCATTCGGTTGTTTTTTCTAGTCGGTTGTCCCAACGCTAATAAATTGATGTAATAAAATCATATTGCTCATAAGCGGATCAAGGGATTTTTGTAATAAGTTTTATGTAATAATTTTACTAATAATAATTTTCTAATTGAGTCAAAAATATTTATTGGAACGAGTAGTTAGCAACGTATATAAGTACGTATACGTTGCTAACTACTCGCAGTGTGATTGTATATTTAATAAAAAATGTAAGGAACTTCGTTCCTACCGGGTGTCCCGCGACACTACAAGTATTTTTTTTTATAAATAGTATAAATTCATTTCGTTCCTGTTTTAAACTGCGTGTGTGATTAATTTGAATGGATCACATATTAGAGTGAAATTCATGATTAAAAAGGAGCATTGAGTTGGTAATTTTAAAGGATTTTGTCGAAAAGGGATATAATCTACGTGGAATTATCTTTTAATTATTAAATTAGTGTGGTAAATCTGTTATTGTTGGGTCTCGATGGGACGGAGGCCTGTTCGAGACAGATTGGGTCAGGTTCTCTGAGGTAGAAACAATTAATACAAACAATTCATTAGCAGACAAATCAACAGATGTAACCACACCGGGCCTGGCCGCCTCGGCCCTGGACCTCGGCCTTCCCCGCTACTCTACCCTACACTGTCCACTATTCTACTCCCGACAATTTCCCTCATTCTATATATTAATATTTTCAATATTTCCATTTACATTTATGTTACTGTCACTTTTAATCGAAGATTATTAATCATTTATTACATTCATACATTATATATTATATATTAAAAATAAAATACATATTTATCTTTGTGAAATGATAAATTATGTAATTGAATTATATTGGTATTCAAAATAATAATAAAATAAAACAGTGAAAAATCTTCAAAATAAAACTTCTAATTCAATGAATTTTTCAACTTCAACTCGATATTGATTTACGTATAAACTAGATTAACTATTTTTATTTATTTACAAACAATAATTTGTTTTCTCAAGAATCTTTCTTTTAACCAAAATTTAGGTGTAGAGATGTTAATATTTGTGTGACTACAATTATCCTTCATTTGGTTACTATAGAAGGCCCAGAAAACAAATGATTTACTTAATCTTGCATTGTAAAAAAGTATTTATATAGAAATCAATACTTATTGAAGATTTAAGGTTTTGAATTTTTCTTACGAATAATTTTGCTTCCGAGCTGATCGTTCCAAAGAAAGAAATTTTTCGATTTTATGTTTCCGAACCACTGAATATAAAAATATACTCGGATGGTGGGTCAAAATTAGACCATTATTGGTACCATATTAATTTCAACCGTATCTTAATAATAACTAGGCATCGCGTGGCTCTATCATTGAAGCGAGCGTATTGCACTATAATACTGAACATTGAAATTTGTTAATCATGATGAATGTCATAGTTGAAGATAAGTGGAAGAGGGTAGTGAGGGGTAGAGTGGGGGTACTCGGTACAAAGCTTTACTTCCTAAACAAACCTACAGACAACACGACTATAAGAATCTTAACCACCCGTAATAACTTTTAAACTAATATTATAAATGTATCACTTCATTACTCAAATACTACTGCTTGTATCAAGTTCAAATTTTACATACTTGTTTCAATTGTACTTTAGCCGATGTACATGAAGTTTTATTAAAATAGTTACGTTAGAACGTAAGATATCGGTAAAAAGGTTGTTATCTCTATTTTAAACGTTTAGATCCGCTTTAATAGTTTTAGCGATCTTTATAAATTCATAGCAGTGTCGTTGTTGGTTTTACTAAAAAATGTTATTTTTAAAAAATGTTCGTCTCATCGAATAGGGGATGATAAAATTTTTTCCCGTCCTGAAATTCCAATTTTAAATTTGAAGCTCACGTTTACGCGAGCATTGCGCGCGAACTCTTGGACGGATCGCGCTGTCCAACGAACTTAGCCTGAGTTTTAGTAAAAGAAAGATGTATACCAAATTTCAACTAAATCGGTCAACTTTTACTCAAGTTATCGTCACACGCGTAAACGTTACTGACAGATAGACAGACAGACAGACAGACAGACAAGATGCATAGTTGGTTGAATGTAAGAAGCTCGCTTACGCTCGCTTCAATTACAATCTATAAAAGATATTGATTTTTTTTTTCTCATAGGAAATGAATTTAAAATAAAGTAAAGCAATTCTCAAAGAAAGGTACATGTTGAACGTATTTTTTTAAAATTTCAATGACTAACATCAAGCTAGAAGTTTGTGTATAAGTTAATCTTGTGGAGTCTTTTAAAAATATGTGGTCGGCTAAGTTCTTCTTCGAGACATAACTTGACAATATGCATTTGAAAAAGAACAAACCGGTGAAGACCAGCCATGCCCTGCCCTTTTTGGTGGACAATGTGATTTTCATGATCCTGAAGTGTAAAATTAGTTAATAGACCAAAAATCATATTGATGTTAGTTTGTCACTTGATAGATTAATTATTCAAATATTACTCCAAATAAGTAGCCAAATTCCAAAAGCAGCTATATCCAAAACAAAAATTAAAAAATGAAATATTGGTACCCCTGGATTTGCTTTTTAAAGCTCTTTAAGGTTCTGCAGTCAAACAGTTCCAAAAAAATTATAAGCCTATAAAAATCTAGATTGAAATATGAATGCGGTTACAAGAGCAGATATATCCCTACTGTACTGTGTTTCAAAAGGAGCTATATCCATAACTGATCCAAAATCAGCTATATCCTATGTACACGTACACATTATAGAGTTACTCTAAGTAAGGCTGCAAAATCATCTATATCCTTCTTTACACATTTCTATCTTCTTTTAAACAGATAAAAGTATGATAGAAGAGAACAAATATTATAGTGGCCACACTGAATAAATAATAGTTTAAATAGTTAAAAATAATAGTTTATGACTGCTTAATTTATTGGATATAACTGCTGTTGCTGCAGCACACCAATCCAACATGGTGGGGGTGGATGGGATTGGTTTCAAAAGTAGCTATAAACAAAAAAGACGTTTATCTACAATTGATACGAAATATAAACATTATATCTCTGTTTAGATGCGTAGAAAGTGATTATTTACGTACTTGTATTCATTGCGCATGCGCGTCTCATAGTTCTGAAGAATTCATCTTCTTTACCACGCTAACGCGGTAAAGAAGAGGAATTCTTCAGCTTTACGCACGATTAGCGAGTTTGTTTACATTTAACAAGACTAATTTGCTGTTTGTTTAATAAAAGTAACTTTTATATCGAGTTTTTTGTGAAAATCAATGAGTGATTTAAATGATTATGATGAATATGAGGAGAATAATACGCTTCCCGAAATAATTCGGCACAAAATACAACTAATGTATTAATGTTATATCTATCAAAAGAGAAATACGAACTTGTATACTGGAAGTTTATTTTTTTCTGAATTTATTATTTAAATCTAACAATCGTAGATAGAATGCAACTCGTGCGAAAACGGCATTTTGCATTGCTCGTGTGGTTTTACCACCCTTGCTATCGCTCGGGTGCAAACTCCACACTCGCATGCAAAATGCTACTTTCCGCACTCGACGCGTAATGTACTATTTTCAGGCTTTACCAAAAAAAAATTCAAGTTAATACAGCTGCTTTTGGAATTCAGCTAGTCAAATCAAAGTGGTCATTTATTAAGTGACAAACTTTTAAATGCCTATTATGTACCAAGATATGTCCGCAGACGAACTTAGCCGACCACATATTCTTAAAAGGCCCCACAAGATTTACTTGTACATAAAATTCTAGCTTGATGTTAGTCGGACACATTTTTGCACGCTGTCTCCCGGACTATTAGCTCCAGATTCACTCCCCATAAACTCTGAAAACTTATCCGACGATTTTAATTAATTAATTTGAAAATATAGTCCATTTAAATACAAAACCAACCAGATGGTTTGATTGGCCGGGATAAATCTATTTACTAAGAAATTTATGAAAATAAACTTGAATTAGCTGAAGACTTAGAATAATACTATATATAGAAGGAGCATAGAATCGGAATCCTAAGCAATTACTGATAAGAGACTGAAGCCAACTTTTGCCGAGAGGTTGTGTCCTTAAGACCAGGCTGCCAACATAACAACACTCATTTTTTTCATTATACTGGAGAAGGTTGGACATACTTTAATAACTATTCAAAGCCCGCTCACAAACAATCAAGAAGACAAACCCTGCCATTGGTTATTGTTTACGTTTCACTCTGACGGCATTTTTTTCACCTCGCACGGTATTATATAATAAACATTATTTTCAGCATATTTCAAGCTAAAAATAAGATAAAACACAATAAAAATATTACAATAAACGAAACTAACTATTAATAATTAAAATTTACTAAAAATTATATTAATAAACCGAAGGCAAATAATTTTAGAGTTATGACGTCACAAATTACAAAAATGAATTTTTAGAACGCGGATTAAGGGACACAACCAAAGTTGGCTTCAATGTTATCAGTGATCATCCTTCTATATATAGTATTATTCTAAGGCTGAAGATTTAAAATATGAAAAAAATAAACAACCACCTGTTGAACAATTTTTAATCATGTTAAAAATAAATTAATGATTGATTTGACTGGATTTAAATTCCGTCTTACTTTGTAAATAAGAAAGTTTTTTCTTCGAGTTTGTTGTAACGATTTTGTAATTTATTTTCCTCAGAATTCATTATTAACTTTTTCCATTTTGAATTCAGGTTAATTTTGTAAAAGTGATAAGTGCCAGTGTTCGCACAATGTTTTCTTTTTTAAACATGAATATTCAAATTAGCCATCATATGCTAAATATCACGATACTCTCAACACTAAAATACGGAATAATTATTTTTGATTTATACTGTTTTTATTCAACTTTGTTTTGTAATTTCCTTTTTTCTCTTTTTCTCCCAACTTGAATAAGTTTTTTGGTTTTATTGCATTTTTACACTATTAAATGCAAAAAGGGGTAAACATGATTAATTATAACTACTTTCAACACTTAAGTACTATATTAAACATTTCCTTTGCCGATTAACTGTACCTGCTTAATTAACAGTTTAACAATTTAATATTATATATATATATATTTTTTTTTTTTTTGGGGGGGGGGGGGGGGGGGGGGGTTAGTCCCGATCAACTGCTAGGGTTATTACAGGATTATTTTTCTTTTTAAATTTTGATTTATAATCATACTCGTATATTGGTACTTCAAATATAATACACACACACACTTGTGTATTCAGTATGAAGATATTAAAAAATTCCGTCAAGTACTTGTCTGCAAGCTACTACAAGGGTTTCATCAGTCATAAAAATTCATATTTCCTACATTATTATTTTTTTTACTAAAATATGTATAAAAAATTGCACTTTGGAGGAACAAGGTGTATATATTATTCTTTAGCATCTTAAGTATGCACTTATTATGTTTTTTTGGGGTAAAATGGCCGCCATTTTGGAAACGTGATGTATATTTTTGATCTGCAATTCAATACCTTTAAAATTATACACGACTCCAAAAATTACATAAAAAGAGTCACCATAGTTTACGGCCACCCCAAATTTCTAAAATATGACTTTTTTATATTAACTCCCGAAAATTTCATTGGTCACAAAGATATATTATTTATGTATAATATATTCTTTATTTCTAGGACTTATCCTTTTGGAATAGTGGGGAGGGAAATTTTTCGGGGGGGGGGGGGGGGGGTTAATATGCTAATTTTGGGGGTAAAAGTGCCGTCATTTTTAAACGTGATATATATTTTGAATGTACATTTCAATATCTTTAATATTATACCCCACTCAAAAATTTCAAAAAATACAAACTGTTGCGATCATTTTGCAATTTTTGTTCGCTAATCAATGAAATTTTAAGTTGTTAAGTTCGAAACCTTTTTCCTGTTTTCGGGCAAAGAAGTTTAACTTGTGTACTGAATTTCAAATCTCTAACTACCAAAATGATCAAAGATGCAAAGAACGGACGTACGAACTACCAAAAACATAAGGATTTCTAGGATGCCCTCGAAACCCTAAAAATGATGGATTCTAGGGATTTTAAAATTAGAGCTCAATCGGATAAATGTACAGACACCACACTAATCTTATATATATATTTAAGATAATTCCCGATATTTATTTATTTTATCCTAATTTTAATAATTTAATTTTACATTTTTCTATTATTATTTGACGTTCTTAAACGACAAAGAACACGTTATATCTAAAATTAAAATTATTTAGAATCTCCTAAAAATATATTTGCTAACATCAATCACTTTAATAGAAGCATTTCACTTATAATGTAAACTCATGTAATTTATGTCGTTAAAAGATAACGGCATGTAATAACTCAAGTGCACACCATTACATTTTATGTGCAAGATTGCAACATGATAATACTCGTGTCGGTGCGGTTATAATGCATTAATGCATAAAATAAGCTGAATCATATCGATTCTAACCTGTATTGATTTATAATGCTTAAGAAGAACATAATGAAAGTTCAACTACATTTTTTAACTGTAGTTATATTTATTGTTGTAATTATAGGGTCCGTAGGCAAAACCAAGGACCCTTATATATTCTTAACCCTTTTTTCTTTCCCTTATATTTCTTAACATTCTTCGACCAAAAGTAAAGATACCACTTTTTGGAAATTTCGAAAAAAATATTATTTTATCTCCAGTGGGGAAAAAAAGTTATGATTTTGAATTAGTTTAGAGGGACTAAAACAGGTCTTTTCATCCCTGACTCAAAAAGTAGGGAGAAAAAGTAAAAGTAGGGCAAAAAAGTAAAGATTGCAACTTAATTATTTTATAAATAGTAGAAAATGTATGGCTAATGTAATGAAGTTGTTGAAATCAGGTTGGCGGTACTGCGATTTTTTGACCATGTTTATCTTTGTTTACAACATTATAACCTGCATCTAAATAACCTTCTATTTGAGTTAAATTCCAATTCTTATTTGTTTTTAATATTGAATCTCTTATATCTGCTATTAAAAGTTCTAATAATTATTGTTATTTATTAAAATAATAAATAAAAACTGTGCTATGGACGAAAATGTGTATTTTCTTCCTACTGGAGATAAAATATTGTATGTACCTCGTGAGTAAAGTGCCATTATTCCCCTCCCGATAATTATCTCCCTCGGCTTCGCCTCGGGATTTAGGGACCATGGTTCCTTCGGCTTCGCCTCAAGAACCAACATTTTTCGCTCAGGGAATAATGGGCTACTGCAAAGATAAAAGGGTATAAGTCATTTTTTCGCAAATTTTTTTTTTTTGCATAATAATATAGTTCACCATGCTCCCTTTAAGTTTGCAAAAAAGGGAATATGTCACGAACCTTCAACTAGCATTTATTTGAACGAAGAAAAAGAGTTAAGTTAGGAAAACCTTTCTCATGTTGGTTGAATAAGGTATAAATACAGTTAAAGTAATATAATGCCCAGTGTGGTGTCAATATGGTTTTACATCATGGTATAAGTAGACTTATTCCCTTATCCACAACCTTAAAAGTGAGCTCTCTAGTTTTTATGTGGTGTGTAAGTTGACTTGTACCCTTATCTGCAGACATGATTCCACATCCCCTTTGATTTATAAACCACGCGTGTTGACTTATACCGTCTTGATAGGTTTAAATTAATGTTGAGGCTTACAGTAAACGTTTGGTGATGTTTTGATGAAAGTTACCAAATTGTGAAATATTAATGAATAATAATTAGTACTTCAACAATCAAGCCACATGCTATAATATGTGGCACGAGGCAGAGGGAGGCCGTGGTGCAAACAACATAGCTTCCTGCATATTTCAACATTTGAAGAGTTTACCTTTTACAGTTAAACATGTTGCAATGTATTCTGACACTTACGGGGGTCAAAACAGAAATACTAATATGAGTGCAATGTTACTTACTGCACTTGAAGCGTATTCTGATATTATATAAAAATATTTAATAAATCATAAGTTCCTACTTTGTGCCCATACACATATGGAATGTGATACAGATCATTCTATTATCGAAAGGCAAAAAAAGAGATCGAACATTGGTACGTACTAATTGGTCAGTGATTGTGGAAAGAAGAAACCATTTAAAGTAACACTCATAATAGGACAGTTTTTTGATTTTGCAAAGCTGCTGAAAGGACGACTGACAGTAAAAAAAATAACTGAAAGTGGTGAAAAAATGCTGTGGTCTAAGGTAAAGTGGTTCCGATATTGCTCTGACGGAGTTTTTGGGACCATATTGTTTAAAAAATCAATACATCTACGTCGAGAGAAGAGCCGGTCCTTAGTAAAACAGTTGAGAAAACTACATGACGGCCCAACCAATTAGTGCCGAGAAAAAAAGCAGATATCTTGGATCTGCTGCCGTATATTCATCCACAGTTTCACAAATTTTATAAAAAAAAATTGATGGTAGTTGGTGCTAAAACCAATCAAGATCCTGACCTCTCTGATGAGGAAGAAAATGAAGGAAGGAATTTTAGATTTTTATTGGTTTAAATATTTAAATAATGTGATTTATAAGTAAACCAGCTATATATTTATATATATAACTAAGATTTAGTAGTGAGACTGTACCCCTTTTATTTTTAGTCTCAATTTTATTTGTATAATATTTCTATTTGTATTTATTCAACTGCATTCTAGAAATAATTTACATTATTTATATGTTAATTGAAAATGTTCGACCAGGAACCAGGTCACCTTAAAGTGTTTATTTATTTATTTTTCTTATACAAATAACGTATTGGAAATTTTATTTTATTTTTTAAAATATATTTTATTTTAGAAATTATTTATTTAGTTTTTACTCTTTATAACGTAACTTATTACGTACGTTTTTTCAAAGCTAAATATCCACTATTTAAATCTAATAGCTTACGTATTCTAATATTATTATACCCACTCGTATTTTTGAAAACATAATTTTTTTTGATATTTTTTTCAATTATGTTTAAGGGTGTTTTCTAAATTAAAACCGAAAACCCAATATTCTTTGTTTTATTTAGCCAAGAAACTGATTTTTATTGTTGTTTTTTCCATTTTTCCCCTCATTGCTGTCGCATATTAGTTGGAAGAAACCGATATAAGTCAACTTATACCCTTATGATATCAATATATAGTACCTCACATCAGAGTATAAGTCATATAAATCAAGTTAAAATTCACTTGTGTGGTCTTTTTATTATTTAATACTGATTACCTTAATGAATTTAATATAATAAGTTCAAAAAAAGTTAACCACCATCAACTGACTCACTCGTAGAAATCGCTGAACATTCAACAGCGCGTCCTGAAAAGTTGACATAAATGACTTATACCCTTTTAACTTTGCAGTAGTCAATGGCTTACTTTACTCCCTAGGTGCATAAATAACTATTATTTTTTTATTGACAAAATACTTTTTTTATGTATAACTATGGTCTTTTCGATGTATTTATATGGTTGTAGTCCGGTTCAGTGGCAAAAAAAAAAATTTATCAGAAGTTTTTTTATGTGTTTTCAGAATATCAGACCCATAGGATAGTTCAAAGTAACCTTTTTTAGCATTTTAAAAAACACCATCAATAGGGTACTACTTAAACTATACAGAGTTGCCTACGTACCCTCGCTGTGTGCTGACTAGCACACACTTGACCTGTTTATTTAAACTCACAATTAATGCCTGTCTGCAATATACCTAGTGTTTATTGCTGAATAATCATTATTAACTTATCATCAACCAATTCAATTTTTATTTGGAAAATTGTTCTTTATTTAAATATAGGCTAGTTAATTCTTCTTTCGATTTTCTTCCTTTAAATTTATTTCAGACATCAGGGGACATTTTAATCTCTAACTTCGCACATTAAATATTGCTAAATGATACTTCAATTGGCACTTCTTTTGATTGTTACTCCCCTTATTAAGAAATCAGAGGGGAGTAATCTAAAGAAGGTGTACAGAAAGTTCTACTATAGACTGTTACTCCCCCTTATAAAGAAAACAGAGGGGAGTAACAATCTAAAGAAGGAGTACAGAATTTTCTTCTTTTTGAGTTAATCCCCTTATAAAAACAAACGTGTAATATTCCTTTGTCCCAAAGTACATTGGACTAAAAATCCCTTTGTCCTAATAGTTATTGAGTAAAAGTAATTTATATTCTAAAAATAACATAGGGGAGTAACAATCTAAATGACGCCCTTTTATTTACGTAAAGAACAAACCATTTTTACATATTTTAGAAATAGGCTAGTAATTAGTGTGGCATTTTTCTCATCTCCTATTGCATATTGTTCGCACCAGGGGGGGGGGGGGATTAACTCTGACCTGGCCTCGAAATTGGGTGAAAAAATTAAATAAAGAATAAAATTGAAAAATGTTTTGCGGAACTTAGGTTCTATATTAGGTTATTTAGATGCAGGTTTAAAAACAAGAAATAAACATGGTGGAAAAAGCTATGTCACCAACCTGATTTCTACAACCTTACTACATCATTTTCTACTATTTATAAAATAATTAAGTTGGCAATCCTTCTTTTCCTCACTACTTTACTTTTTCGCCCTACTTTTACTTTTTCTCCTTACTTTTTGAGTTCAGGGAAGAAAATATGTATTTACTTTAGTCCCTCTAACTAATCTAAAATATCTCCCTACTGGAGATAAAATAAATTAAATAATATTGGGTTGTAAAAGCATAACGTTCATAAAGTACAAAATAGCATGCGAGGAAGCTATGTGCCACATTAATTGACAGTCAATTTTTATTAATTTAAGATCTACTAGTAATAAACCATTTTTAAGATACTCGTTTTTATTGACAAATGTTTTTTTCTTTAAAGATTCTTTCATACTATGGTCTCTATTTGTTTTTTATTCTACTAAACTTATTATTTTATACTTAAAATAAAATAAAAAGGAAAGAGAAAAAGGTTGACTTTTAGAGTATTTTCTACAGAAGGATCTCAGTATAATACAATTGTAAAGTTTTTTCTGTTCACAACTTAACTTCTCTGAAAGATAAAGTGAGGTTCAATAAATAAAAAACTATTCACTCCTGTTTCCACTCGTAAACTATATTTACAAAATCAATAAATTGTTTTTTAATAGAGTTTAGAAACTTTTTTTCTTTACGATAGAGAAATAATGTGAATCAGTGGAGTCCGTGTCGACTTTTTAGGGCTGAAGCATATAAAAGCATGAAGTACAAAGTCTCTCTGAGTTAGTGCTGTTAAAAATGGTCAAGTTTTCGTAGGGGCCGGACTTATTTATGGTGATATTTAACACACGTGTGGCTTTGTATATAAAGGTCCCTGTTTTCCGTCAAAAAAACTGGCTCTTCGGCCCTTCTGTTAAATTTGGAGTCTTTTCCGTATTTTTTTTTTTTTTTTATTTTTTTTTTTTTGTTTGTTTCTCACAAAAACATAGTTGTATTTTGTATCTGTTCCCAGAACTGAAGATTTATTGCTTTATTTTATGAAACTGTATGTTGTTGGTTTTTTTTTTTTTTTTTTTTTTTTTTTTATTTTATTGTCGTCATATTCCTTTATTTAATTAAAAAAAAACAGTCATGCAGCATGACTTAATGAGCGAATTATTAAAGAAATATGCGTATTATTGGCTTTTGATAATATTGGAGAATTTTGGTTTAGATTTGGATGGGTGAAAAAAAAAAAAAGATTGGTACTCAGGGGTACGGGGTACAAAAGTAAATATAGTATTTACCCTTCTAGATGCAAGTAGTTGGAAAGTGTTTTATGAGTACAGTAATTGTTGCTATGTACACTTTTGTCATATTTTCATATAAGAGGGGGTAAAATGGAAAAGACATGTTTTTATGCTATTTTAGACCCTAAATGGTCCAAATTTTTACCCCTAAATGGACTCCAAAAATTCTGGCCAACGAACTCATCCTTTCTTTTGATATTATTGACATTTTAAAATTTGTTTGGATTTTTTAAGTGCATACTAAGGTGAGATATCGTCCGGAGTGACACATACATATATATAAATACATGTATACATACATGCACACATAAAAATGGGTTAGACTGCAGGAATCGATTAAGAATGGTCTAATACTGATTTCAAATTCGCATTACATAAATTTTGAAGCCATTGCAATAGCTTAATTTTCTTCGAAAATTCGCTAAAATTATTTGCTCTGTTTTCATTTGTATACTTTTTGCTATATTTGGTTACCTCTTAATAATATGTAATGCGTTGTATGGTCTGTTTATTTCCAAATATCATTATTAAATTGTTATGATATCTGTGCATCCGTTTTGATAATATTACACGCGAAGCTTTTGTATAAATGTTAGTTGTGAGACGAAAATGATTTTGTGTCTTGCCTTTACATTCTGTCTTAAATGTTTTCTTTTTGTTTTGGACACGTCTAAACTCGACAACTGATGCGATAATGTTAGAATGTGTTACATGGTATTTTACTATTACTACGTTTTTATTAGCTTGCATTCTTGTTTGTTTGTTTGTTTGTCCGGTACAAATCTGGCAATCGATTTCTAACTAACTTCCTGAATAGCTAGACATTTGAAACTTTTAGCATAGCTCAGAACACGATGACTATGCATTATTTTAATACTTTTAGCCATATTTCAGCAGAATTTAATTAGTTTTCAGCAAATTTTGCTGTGCGGAAAGTTAGTTCGGAAAAAATCCGCAAGATATTTTATTTGTTTTGCCATATCCAATATTTACTCAATCTTCATTTAGGGTCTCAAATTTGTGATAGATAAACATTGAATGACAGCAAAACAGGAAATATTGATTATATTATTTATCGATTATATTATTTCAAATATATCGATGGCATGGTTTAGATTTGGTGTTGGGGAGATCCGTTGTACAAAGATTTATCCTTTTATAGGTTTAAGATCACCTTAACCTATAAGGTGATCTCATGGTTGGTTCATTTATGTGATGGTTGTCATTTATGTGAAGTAAATAAATTCGGAACTTTTTTTTTTTCGCTAACACTATATATTATATAACAATAACAATTATACTATCAACATTACATACGATTCAACAGAAAATTTAAAAACGTAGTATATAAAAATTTCTTTTAGCGAATTTTCAAAGAAAATTACGCTATTGCAATGGCTTCAAAATTTTTGTAATGCGAATTTTTGAAAATTTTTTCCATGGAAATCCGTTTTAGACCATTCTGAATCGATTCCTAAAATTTAACACTTTTTTTTATGTATGTATGTATATATGTATGTATATATGTATGTATATATGTATGTATATATGTGTCACTCCAGACGATTTCTCCCCTTAGGATGCACTTAAAAATTTCAAACAAATTTTAAAATGTCAATAATATCAAAAGAAAGGATGAGTTCGTTAGCCAGAATTTTTGGAGTTCATTTAAGGGTCAAATTTTTACAATTTAGGGTCAAAAATAGCATAAAAACGTGTTTTTTCCATTTTACCCCCCTTTTATATGAAAATATGATAAAAGTGTACATAACAATAATTACTGTACTCGTAAAGAGCTTTCCAACGACATGCATCTTGAAGGGTAAATACTATTTTGACTTTTGTACCTCGTACCCAAATGACCCCCCCTGTGTACCAAATTTTTTTTTTCACCCATTTTCTTTTTTTTTCAACCAAATTCTAAACCAAAATTTTTCTATATTATCATAAGCCAATAATACGCAGATTTCTTTGAAAATTCGCTCATTAAGTCATGGTGCATGACTGGACTTTTTTATGTATGTATGTATATATGTATGTATATATGTGTCACTCCAGACGATATCTCCCCTTAGCATGCACTTAAAAATTTCAAACAAATTTTAAAATGTCAATAATATCAAAAGAAAGGATGAGTTCGTTGGCCAGAATTTTTGGAGTCCATTTAGGGGTCAAATTTTGACCATTTAGGGTCAAAAAACGTGTTTTTTCCATTTTACCCCCCTTTTATGTGAAAATATGATAAAAGTGTACACAACAACAATTACTGTACTCTTAAAGAGCTTTCCAACGACATGCATCTTGAAGGGTAAATACGATTTTGACTTTTGTACCTCGTACCCCTGTGTACCAAATTTTTTTTTCACCCATGCAATTCTCAAAGTCTTTATATTAAATACATTAATGACGTTACGCACTTTTGTTTCATGTATCGAATGCTTGTTAACGTATTATGTAGGGGAAAGTGGGGCAAGATGACGAACTTAAGCGTCAACATTTTTTTCTGGACCAACTAAATGATTTTAAAACCTGAAATTCACACAAGGACTACTTGCAAGCATTTCCTCCGATAAAAAAATTTTGGAAGGCTGTCATCCGCTCTTTTAGGATTAAGAATTATCATTTTTTATAAACATGTCATTTTCGTCATCTTGCCCCACTCAAGGGGTAAGATGACGAAGTGGGGTGGGCAAGATTAATTAATAATCAAAAGATAAAATTTTATTTAAAAAAAAAAATACTGAGAAAGTTTTTAAGCAGGTATTAAATTTGAAAATAATAATAATCAAAATAAAAATCGAAATAAACATTAAAATATATTTATGAGCAGAAATCACATTTCCAGGGTCTATCTTGCGCCTCAAATTCATCCCAACCAAAACATTCCGCATGAGCCAAAGATTGACACCTACAGCATTGGTACCAAATTTCATCCTTTCCCTGCTCTCCGCAGTTAATGATACGGGCATGATGACGAAGTTAAAAACTCCTTGCCTCGTCATCTTGCCCGCACTATAGTTCGTCATCTTACCCCACCTCGCCATTTTTAATTAAAATTTGTTTACAAGTATCTTAGCGCATCATAAACAATCTACATTTCACATGATTTATTACATTTTGAGTTGTACTTTGAATAACTTAAAATAAGAATTTAAAATAACTTGTGAGGTCCAAAAATTAAATGCACACACTCCAAAAACACGTTTAGGTTAGCTTCTCCTCATATGAAGATCTGGTCTTGATTCTTTCCAGTGCTGCGTGTTTATCACTATCAGGAGTAACTAATGTGCCTTGCAGGAGCTGCTATCTATCATCATATCGGAGAAATACCGAATTCGTCATCTTACCCGCTTCGTCAACTTACCCCCCTTTCCCCTACATTAGTCTGCTTGACTGCCGATCAGAAACAATACCTTAGGGTTTTGTTAACTTGATAAGGAATAACTGTTTAAAATGAAACTTCTTTAAGCGCGGCAGAGTAAATTGTCTTGGATGAAACGAAATCGTGTAACGAAGTTTGTGATTCAAGACTCGTCCAAGTGAAAGATTTTTTAAGTAAAATTAACGAAATTGCATGCAACGAAGTTTGTGCTTCGAGAATCATCTAAGTGATAGATGTTTTACAGGTAAATCAACTACCGGGTTAAGTTGGCAGTTTGAGAAGTTATTTGACTGGGGCGGCATTGTAGACTCTTGTTTATAAATATGTATGTTGGGTATTTAATAAATGATTGATATACATATAATATGCATTACTTAAATAAATGTTTATTGTGCTATTTCATTAAGTAATAACAATTCTAGTGCTTTCTTCGTCTTGGAACCAACAAATCCTCATTTCAATGAACACAGAATATAAGTGGAGCAATTTGATTTGATATACGAGTAACATTGAGTTAGGTGCTTCTACTAGGTGCTTTAAACTCTTAATTGAAGCGAGCGTAAGCGAGCTTCTTACATTCAACGAAATATGCATCTTGTCTGTCTGTCTGTCTGTGTGTAACGTTTACGTGTCCGACGATAACTTGAGTAAAAGTTGACCGATTTAGTTGAAATTTGGTATACATCTTTCTTTTACTAATTCTCAGGCTATGTTCGTTGGACAGCGTGATCCGTCCAAGAGTTCGCGCGCAATGCTCGCGTAAACGTGAGCTTCAAATTAAAAATTGGAATTTCAGGACGGGAAAAAATTCTATCATCACCTATTCGATGACACGAACATTTTTTTTAGTAAAACCAACAACGACACTGCTATGAATTAATAAAGCTTGTTACAACTATTAGAGCGGAACTAAACGTTTAAAATAGAGAAAACAACCTTTTTACCGATATCTTACGTTCTAACGTAACGATTTTAATAAATCTTCATGTACATCGTCTTTACAATTGAAACAAATATGTAAAATTTCAACTTGATACAAGCAGTAGTATTTGAGTAATGAAGTGATACATTTATAATATTAGTTTAAAAGCTATTAAGGGTGGTTAAGGTTCTTATAGTCGTGTTGTGTGTAGGTTTGTTTAGGAAGTAAAGCTTTGTACCGAGTACCCCCACTCTACCCCTCACTACTCTCTTCCACTTATCTTCAACTATGACATTCATCATGATTAACAAATTTCAATATTCAGTATTTTATTGCAATACGCTCGCTTCAATGATAGAGCCACGCGATGCCTAGTTATATGTATAATTGTATTATATTAATATGTAAAAGAGAACATAAAAATAACTGTTTCTAGAACTTAAGTTTCAATTATAATGCGTGAGAGTTTCACACATATTTTTTTGTGTCAAGAAGTAGCTACGAGGTTGGCAGAGTTTATCTTAGTGATCTTACATTTGAGTTATGATCTTTACAGCCTCTTATTGCTGCATTAGAATAAATAGGTATCTACTATTAGGGTCCGTAGGCAAAACCAAGGACCCTTATATTTTCCTGCGTGTGTCTGTCCGTCCGTCCTCTCGCGTGCTCTCACGGCTACACCTTTCGTCCGATCACTTTGAAATTTGGCATGTATGTGTCTTGTACCTATCCACATATTTTAAAAATATAGCGACTTAAAAAAAATATTTTTAAAAAAAATTATGGTAAAAAAACTTAAGGGTTAAGATTTATAAAAGTTATCATATAAAAGGGTACGTCGAGCTGATTACAAAAATATATAATTCTTTGGTTATAACTTTGATAGGGCGAGCGTAAAACACTTTATAGTGTGAACGGACTATATAGTGTGGCCTACGGACCCTCGCTGTGTGCTGACTAGCACACACTTGACCTGTTTATTTTTTTTATCTGGTTATATTGAGTTTATCTTAGTGATCATACATTTGAGTTATGACCTTTACAGCCTCATATTGCTGCATTAGAATTAATAGGTATCTACTATTACGAAAAATACTATTGTTGAAATGTATTCATTTATTCATTAATGTGTATACAGATAAGAAAATTTGTGTTGCGCTGTCAAATTATTGGTTTTCCGTGTCAAACTAGACCAGTATATATCCGGAGGTTTGGATCCTGCTTGGGCAGCCTGCTATTCTGTGCCGTTGTCGGAACGTACAGTACATCGAGTTATCTCCAGGAGTGCTATACCTTACCTCTAGACTTGAATTATTTATTTGACCCAGTCTTGTGTGTAGCCTACTTCTAAGACACGTATAAATATAAAGTAAAATATAGATTTATGGCCCGTCACCGTTTATCCCACTGTTACCTTTTGTGGCACTCCTACCCTTTAAGCGTAATGTAAGCTCTCACTACATCAAAATGACGGAAAATATTTACTTTTTACTACATTCATTTTTATTTGAATATATGAATATAAGATAATTAATATTATCAAAATTAATTACATTTGTAAACACTCACCTATATATAACATATAGGCGTTCATATATAAAGGGTGGGCAAAAAAACCCGCTTTTTTTTAACACTTATAGCTCTGCTACAGTAGTAGCTGAGCTCAGAGTGTGTTTTGAGAATATCAGACCCTTAGGATAGTTCAAAGTAAGCTTTTTAGCATTTAAAAAAAAAAACTGTTTATACACTTTACAGTTAAACACTATACAGTGTGGTGGCCTATGGACCCTCGCTGTGTGCTGGCTAGCACACACTTGACCTTTTTATTTTACTGTTACTATTTTGTCACGAAGTTTGTGGTGCTAAATTTTGTACGGACTTAATGATAATGATACTTTAATTCAGCGTCTACATTAATACCAAGAAAACAAGTGCAACGTGGGGTCATAGTCGGGTTTGGCTTTTATATCCAATACCAGTACATGAAAACACATCATTATTACAGAAAATTAAACCCACATCACAAGTTTTTTTAACATGCAAAATTCTATTCATAAAATATTTTCAGAATATTTTAAACTAGTAGTTAGACACCCAATTATTTAACATAAAATATAATAATGGTTTAAAGGTAAATTATTTCACATCTTGATAAACACATAATAGTTTATAGACAGAATTTGTGTTATATAAGATACATTTTTTCTTTATGTCTGTATAATGTAAAATGTTATAATAATATAATGTAGTTATAAATTAATTAAAATTTAATTAAACCTATTTTATTCTAGAAAATAAAGTTAAAAAATATTTCTATGTTTCTTAAAAAAAGAAGAAGAACGTTCTTTCATACAAAACATAATTTTTAATTAGACAGAAAAAATAGTGCATTATATAAAGTTTTTTTTGTTTTCTCTAGTTAATAAAATAAATAAGTTGTTTTTTTCACATTTTAATATCAAGTACGGGGCAGGTAGAAGTTTTCAGCCCATCTCAGAAAGAAAGGAAAGTAACTTGTAAGCCCAACCTACCTCAGGAGTTTCTTTTATGCCATTTTCTTTTTTCCCAATTTCACTTGCGGTTTAGTAATAATAAAAAAAAAAAGTTTATTTTCTTTCAGCTTACTATCATTATAATAAGGTTAGGAGGTGCTTTTTTTCTTTATGATTATACATACATATATATATATATATATATATATATATATATATATATATATATATATATATATATATATATATATATATATATATATATATATAAATTCAAAGTACATCTTAATTTAGTTATTTTTTTTGTTACTTCAATTTTAAGTGTGCAATAACGATTTTATAATTTTTTTTCAAAATGGAAAAAAAAAAAAAAACAAAAAAGGTTCCCCCCCCCCCCCTCCCCACCCAATATATCCCTTTTAATGGTAGATAAATGTGAATTTTTAATATAAAGTTTATAAATTTATTTACTTAAGGTAGAAAGAGAATCAGTAAGAAGTGTCTATACACATGCGCAATGAAGGGTGACCTAGCATTGCGCAATTTCATTTCATAACGGTGTTATTACTACTATAATACTCTGTTTGATTATAGTTAATTTCGTACCTTTGTATAAATAATCACGAATGAAGAAAAACGTAAAAACGTATAAAAAAAAACGTATGTTGTCAATAAAAAATAAAATAACATTTTTTTCGAAATTTCCAAAAAGTGGTATCTTTCTTTACTTTTGGTCGAAGAATGTTCAGGAATTTTTTCAGATTTTTTGCACTTCACATAAGCGAGATAGAGGGGGGGGGGGGGGGGGCACGTTTCACACCCACTTCAAACTTGCCTACGATCGCCCTATCAAAGTTATATCCAAAGAATTATATATTTTTGTAATCAGCTCGACGTACTCTTTCATATGATACCCCTCACGGTGTCGAAAAAAAATAAATAAATTTAACCCTTAAGTTTTTTTACCCTAATTTTTTTGAAAAATATTTTTTTTAAGTCGCTATATTTTTAAAATATGTGGGTAGGTACAAGACACATACATGCCAAATTTCAAAGTGATCGGACGAAAGGTGTAGCCGTGAGAGCACGCGAGAGGACGGACGGACAGACTCACACAGGAAAATATAAGGGTCCTTGGTTTTGCCTACGGACCCTAAAAATGGGTATCTTCAACTATATTATTTCAAACTTTACACCCGTTAGTGTGTCGTCTATTATCTATAGAATAAACCCTTATAATGTAAATAAATTTTATCTACGATTGATACGAAATATAAAGATTGTATCTCTGTTTAGATGCGTAGGAAGTGATTCTTTACGTACTTGTATTCATTGCGCATGCGCGTCTCATAATTATGAAGAATTTTCTCTTTTTTCCGCCCTAGGGCGGTAAAAAAGAAGGATTCTTCGCCTTTGATTAGCGAGTTTGTTTACATTTAACAAAACTAATTTTCTGTTTGTTTATTAACACGTGAAGAAACGAATGAATTCATGTAAATATGTATTTGTTTAAATTTCTTATTGAAACATTAATAAGTTAAGTTTTTCTTAAACGTTAATTCGTTTATAACTTGTAAAATAACGGTATTTTTCTTTATTTAGCACTACTAAGAGCCTATTCTTATATATCAAACAAGTAAGACTCGCTTCACGTAAGTAAGTGAGGCGATAATTGCCTGTTTCTGTACGAGTTAAAATTCATATCATAATCATAATACCATTTATTGCTCATATACAGTTTTTCTACAATTACAATAGTATGACATTAAAATTTACATGCAATTCAGCATTAGCTGTGGTTCCTTTTTTAAAAGGTGATTAGAGTTCAGTTTTTTTCTTTTTTTTTTTTCTCTTTTTCCTCTCTACTATTAATAAAGATTAATATAAGATACATATAATAATTTAGCTAACAATAATTTAAATAAAACAATTAATTAACCAAATAAATAACAAAATAAATAACAATGATAGAACAGAACAACAATAATACTCTAACATTTTTAATTTACAATTTAAAAATCATTAAAAAAAGTATTTAAAATTTAGTTCAAACAAATTAATGAAAAAATAATAATGTGAGGGATTAAGATTATCATTTTAAAAGGTACAATATTTGCAATGTAGCATTGATTTGCAAATATTGTACGAGTTAAAATTATTAAGTGTAAAATTTTACACCTTTAAATTCATGTATAACATGTCAGGTGACTAAAAAAATTTTTTTTTAGTCGCCCGCCTTATTGGCCGCTATCTTGAAAATATTAAGTGGGAAAACTCCAAAAAGTATACAGTTGTCACAAATGCCGAGATGCACTTGTGTGCTGAATTTCATGTTCCTAGGTAAAGTAATTTATGAATTGAAACAGGCCAACGGACAGACAGACAGAACGAAAGACAGACAGAGCCGTAGTATAAGGTTTCTTTTCGTACTTTACTGAAACCTGAAACCAAATAAATATATGATAGTTCTCAATATATATATATATATATATATATATAACAATGAATTATTATTTATCATACTTAATCAAGGATCTTATATAAAGGGGATAGAGGGTTGAGGCAAAAAAGTGACCCCATGAAGATATGTAAAATATTAGCTCCAATGGGACAAATTACCTTCCTCTTGGTTATAGGTTACCAAGAATTTGTTTATAGTGTCAGGTTATAACCTGTTAAAAAAGGTAATTTGTCCCAGTTCGAAGGTCGTGGAGCTTGCGCAGTATGATTTTTTCTCCAATTTCTCTTACCTTCATGGGGTCACTTTTTTGCCTTAAACCCCTTCTTAACATTACATCCGCTTTATATAAGATCCTTGTACTTAATATACTTATTTTTTGTAATAATTTATTTATATCAGATGTTATTAATTTAATTTAGCTTCCGAGCTTACCGAAGGTAACGGAAGCTATGTGATCGTTTTGAAGAACGAAAAATTTTTAGGTCTCCGATTTTAAAAATTCCTAGACAGAAATCCGTTTCAGACATCAGGGAACATTTTTGATTCCGTGTCTGTCTGTCGGTCTGTCGGTCTGTCGTTCAATTTTTGCGAACCACCATATCTTAAATACTACAGGTTCAATTTTTATGAAATTTGGGTGGTTGGTCATAATTAGCCCATTGTTGATCTCATATAAGTTTCAACCTTCTGCGCCAATTTGTTTTTCTTCCTCATGAGCACAAACATACATTTATTTACACCTATAGCTTCAAAAGTACTTATCTGATTAGAATGAAACTTTTATAGTTTATCGAAAGTAACCCGCAGATGACCACAGATTAATTTGAACAGTCTACGCTCTTTAACTTTTGCTAAATTGATACTTTAATTCGTGTAAAAAATCTAAACAATTTTGACAGATTAAAAAAAAACGGGGGAAACAATTAAACCAATTTGACAATAATGACTTTTAAAAGCATAAAATCAATAAAGTTCGTGGATAGGATGCGAGGAAGCTATGTGCCACACCAATTGGCAGTCTATTTTTTGTTGTGCTTGCAATCTTTAACATCTAGAATTTTTCATAGTTATAGTTCGACCGCCATTGCTCTTATATGCGTCTTTTAAAAAATAATTAGCTTTGAATATTTCAAAATATTTTTACTTCTTAATTGAAAATAATGTTTAAGAAAAATTTAATAATTTCATTTGAAGGTATTGTGTTTTAATTCTATGTTATATTATTTATCTTATAATATTTGCTTAATACTTTTAAAGGCGTTTTTTTAGAATTCAAGATGAGTTTCGAAAATAAATTTGTGCATTTTGAAGGGGGGAAAATACCGGTTGTAATACCCGATCATTATAATTTCTTTATGAGCAAATAAAACAAGCTTTACTGTCTTTAATTATATTGTTTTGTATTTTGGGCGCATGTCACTATTCGTGACCCAAAAAGAAATCCAACATGAATACCCTTAAACTCCCCCCCCCACCCCCCTCCTGTAAGTCCATAAATATAATTTTCAGTCCAGTTTCTTCCCTGATAAGATTTTAAACTTAATTTATATTTAGTCGTTTTCACGTGATGTTATACAAAGAACATACAATAGATTAAATTTAATTATTACTTGAAATAGTTAGATATATTTTAAAATTACACGTACTAAAGAAAATTATTAATATTTTTAATTTGTGTTGTGCGTAATACACATGTAATTTTATTAAGAAAATAATTATTATTCATAATGAATTTTTAAAATACCTAATAAAAAGTTTTATTATAGTAATTTAACATTATATGAATAAATATTAATTTATTTTTTACAAGCTGACCCGGCGAGCTTCGTACCGTCTAATTCGAAATTGTCGTAAATTCGTACCTGTCGTCTGTCGTCAGTCGTCTGTGCAAGAAGCCTGGAGCCTAAACTATACTCGGCGGGACGAAATTTGGCATACAAGTTCAGTAAAATCATACCCTGAGGTGACATGGAGAAATTAATTTTAGCCCCAAATTTGGGGGTGCTAACCTCCAAAAACTCTTTTGGAGGGAAAAATTATTTCTCGAAAACTGTTCCGACGATTTTGATTAAAAAATTCTAAAATGTAGTCCACTTAAAAACGAATTTAACGATATAAGCCGTTTTGCCGGGAATAATCTTGTTCTGAGAAAAAGCTAAACGTAGATGGAGAGTGGCCGGGTTTGATTCCTCGCCGAGGAGAAGTGATTTTTATGATAGATTTTGATGAAATGTTCAATAATAATTAAATGTACCTTCGAAACCCGAAATCTAATGGAATACATTGGGCCATGTAATTTGAACTCGTATATGAGGAAGTTTGTCTGAGTTGTCTCGGACCGATTTTTATTTTTATAGATACATATTATAGAAATATTTGTCCTGTAATTTCAATTTTACCCCCTCCTAAATGAAAATATGACAAAAAAGTACATAACAACAATTACTGTACTCTTAAAGAGCTTTCCAACGATATGCATCATTAAAGTTTTTAGTACTTTGATATTTTTGTTCCCCCTACCCCTGTGTACCAAAATATAAACATAGTTTTACTAATTCAGAAATCTTCCCGGGCATGCGTCCAATCATTCCCCAAAGTTTCATCGCAATCGGATGAACGGTTTAGGCAGACATTTGGGACAGACAGATAAACAAATATTAATTTTACTACGTTTTTATTAGCTTGCATTCTTGTTTGTTTGTTTGTCCGGTACAAATCTGGCAATCAATTTCTAACTAACTTCCCGAATAGCTAGTCATTTGAAACTTTTAGCACAGCTCAGAACACGATGACAATGCATTATTTTAATACTTTTAGCCATCTTTCAGCAGAATTTAATTAGTTTTCAGCAAATTTTGCTGTGCGGAAAGTTAGTTCGGAAAAAATCCGCAAGTTATTTTATTTGTTTTGCCATATCCAATATTTAAGCAATCTTCATTTTGACGGGTCTCAAATTTGTGATAGATAAACATTGAATGACAGCAAAACAGGAAATATCGATTACATTATTTATCGATTATATTATTTCAAATATATCGATGGCACGCTTAGATTTGGTGTTGGGGAGATCCGTTGTACAAAGATTTATCCTTTTATAGGTTTAAGATCAGCTCTCTGGATGGTTGTCATTTATGTGAAGTAAATAAATTCAAGAAGCAAGCGTTTTTGATGATAAAAGAAATTAAAATTGTTATCATTTAAGATAATGACGGTTGTACGGTATTAAGACAATACCAAATAAAATTTAAAATAGACTGCCTATTTATTGGTGTGGCACGTATAGCTTCCTCACGTCCTATCACGTACTTTATTGAATTTTATTTTTACTTCCGAGTTTACTGAAGGTAACAGAAGCTATGTGATCGTTCCGAAGAACGAAAAAATGTTAGGTCTCCGATTTCAAAAATTCCAAGACAGAAATCCGTTTCAGACATCAGGGATCATTTTCGGTTCCGTGTCTGTCTGTCGGTCCGTCTATCGGTATGTCGTTCAATTTTTGCGAACCAACATATATATATTAAAAACTACACGTCCAATTTTAATAAAATTTGGGTGGTAAGTCATAATTAGCCCATTGTTGGTCCCATATAAGTTTCAACCTTCTGCGCCTATTTGTTTCTCTTCCACATGCGCACAAACATACATTTATTTACACCTATAGCTTCAAAAGTACTTATCTGATTTGAATGAAACTTTTATAGTCTATCAAAAGTAACCCGCAGATAGCTCCAGATTAATATGAACCGTCTGCGCTTAACGTTTGCTAAATTGATACTTCAATTCATGTAAAAACTCAAAACAATTTTAAGAAAAAAAAAACGAGGGAAACAATTAAACCAATTAGACAATAATACCTTGTAAAAGCATGAAATCAATAAAGTACGTGGATAGGACGTGAGGAAGCTATGTGCCACACCAATTGGATGTCTATTTTTAAAAGCTATTATTGTCAAATTTGTTTAACTGTTTCCCCCGTTTTTATAATCTCAAAATTGTTTTGATTTTTTACATGAATAAAAGTATCAATTCAGCAAAAATAAAAGATCGCTGACGGTTCATATTAATCTGGGGCTATCTGCGGGTTACTTTCGATAAACTATAAAAGTTTCAAATAAATCAGATAAGTACTTTTGAAGCTACAGCTGTAAAAAAATGTATGTTTATGCGCATGTGGAAGAGAAACAAATGGGCGCAGAAGGTTGAAACTTATATGGGACCATCAATGGGCTATAAAATCGGACGAATAGTTTATAAGATATTTTGGTTCCCAAAAATTGAGTGACTGACAGACAGACACGGAACCAAAAATGTTCCCTGTTGTCTGAAACGGATTTCTGTCTTGGAATTTTTGAAATCGGAAACCTTTAAATTTTTCGTTCTTCAGAACGATCCCATAGCTTCCGTTACCTTCGATTAGCTCGGAAGCAAAAATTTACGAAAATTGTAAATTTAATAGACAAATAGAATTTATAAGTTAATGTTTTGCTTCCGAGCTTACCGAAGGTAACGGAAGCTAAGTGATTGTTCTGAAGAACAAAAAAAATTTAGGTCTCTGATTTCAAAAATTCCAAGACAGAAATCTGTTTTAGACATGAGGGATCATTTTTGGTTACGTTTCTGTCTGTCGGTCTGTTGGTTCGTCGGTTTGTCGTTCAATTTTTGCGAACAAACATATCTTAAATACTACACGTCCGATTTTAATGAAATTTGGTAGGTATAAGTAAGTTATAATTAGCACATTGTTGGTCCCATATAAGTTTCAACCTGCTGTGATTATTTATTTACACCTATAGCTTCAAAAGTACTTATCTGATTTGTATGAAACTTTTATGGTTTATCAAAAGTAACTCGTAGATAGCCCCGGATTAATTTGAACCGTCTGCGCTCTTTAACTTTTGCTAAATTGATACTTTAATTTACTATTTTGAAAGATTAAAATAACGGAGGAAACAATTAAACAGATTAGACAATAATGGCTCGTAAAAGTATAAAATCAATAATGTACGTGGATAGGATGCGAGGAAGCTATGTGCCACATCAATTGTCAGTCTATTTTTGTTTAATTTCAGTGAGAATGTATAAAATCTTGTGTTACAAGAAGTGAAAGTGTTAAATAATATTAAAGATTATAATAGTTGAATTATACTCGAGTTAAATGTCTTGTTTCTAAGAACATATATCAACTATTGTCCAAGTTGTATGCTGCGAGTGTTTTTACTCTTTCCACAGTTGAATAATATAATTATTTTGTGTTTAGAGTTGTGACTGTTGTTCTGTGTATCACAGGGCCGGAGTGAGTTATGCGTTCTTGTCGCTAGATGTCTCTGCAGTCCCTCTGGTATAAGTTTCTCTGGGGGAATGTTTTTCTTATGATTCCGCTGTGGGAGAGACTGAAGATAAGGTCTCTTGGTTCTATTACCATATCACTCCGCCAAGTTTCTTCTTGAAAGTTTGTCAACTCACTACTTTGTTGTGACAACCTCCCCTACTTCATTTATAAGTCCCCATTTTCTTTTTCTTTGTTCGTATCGCGGACTTTATTTGACCTTGACTATATCTATCTGATTTTATTATTTTCTTATTTTTAATTTTTTTTTTCTAAGATACGACTATTTTATATTATAAAAGTATTGAATGTATTAGAATATAAGCAACATTGAAATACACATTTTTATCAGCCTTATTTCACTGTATTCTAATGTATTTGATATTTACATCACATAAACTTATATTACACACATTTCCAATAATATCGGGGGGAAAAAACCACTAGAAACTCCGTTAAAATCCGATATTATATCATATTGTAATGTATATGATTTATGAATATGGTAAATTGTTAATATATTTATTATTTATTTATCAAGTTTTTATTGTTTTTTTATTATTATTAAACATTTCTCTGAAAGAAAAATAATAAATGTTTAATCAAATAATGACAAATTGGAATTCAAATAGAAAAGAAGATATAGCCTTTTAATTAAAAAATATATGAAAAAAGAAGAGATAAATAATAGAATATTTATTATAAAATATAACATTCTTGGGTTCAGCAAGTAAAAAATCGGTCCGAGACAACTCAGACAAACTTTCTCCTATACGAGTTCATAATTAATAAGCCCAGTTTTTTTCCATTTATTAGTTTTCGTGTTTTCGTAAGTACATTTAATCATATTAATGAACATTTTATCAAAATTTATCATAAAAATAACTTCTCTTCAGCAGGGAATCGAACCCGGCCTATCTCTGTCCGCATTTAAAGCTATTTTCTCAGGCAATAATGGATTTGAAAAGCCTAAAATCATTAAAGTATACGCGATAGGACGCGAGGAAGCTATGTGCCACTCTAATTGGCAGTCTATTTTATTCCTTATATTGATAAAAATTCAGAAGAATACCTATCCATAATTTTATTTATGGATAATTAGGTACATTAATAAACAGGTCAAGTGTGTGCTAAGAATTGTATATTTTTGTAATCAGCTCGACGTACCCTTTCATATGATACCCTCACGATGTCGAAAAAAAATTAAAAAAATGTTAACCCTTAAGTGTTTTTATCCTAATTTTTTTTTAAATATTTTTTTTAAGTCGCTATATTTTTAAAATATGTGGGTAGGTACAAGACTCATACATGCCAAATTTCAAAGTTATCGGACGAAAGGTGTAGCCGTGAGAGCACGCGAGAGGACGGACGGACAGACACACGCAGGAAAATATAAGGGTCCTTGGTTTTGCCTACGGACCCTAAAAATAGTATCTAGTTTTCTGCCAGTGTGTTGCATAGTTTTTTTAAACTTATAACTATAAGAAATTATTGTAGTCTTGCGATCGCGGATAGTTGTCGTGAAGTTGTAGTTAAAAAGCTTTTCTTTAATAAAAATATATTGCTATAAATATTCGAAATTACCTAAATGTATACAATACGCATAATTATTTAATTTATTTTAACTAGGTGCGTATTATATACGAATTTTTAGTGATTTTTTCTTTTCTTAAACTTGATGGAAAAGTTGGGTGCGTATTATACGCGAATATTTAATTCTCCTCAAATTTTAGCATGCGTATTATACACGGGTGCGTATCATACGCGAGATTTTAAGGTATTTGTTATACATTTTAAATTTATTTGAATGCATTTAAGCCCCGTTGTTTTGTTTTAGCTAGAAATTATATTTTACTCGGAATAAGTTTTTATACTAACTATAATATAAAGTTTCCTAGATACCCTGGTTTTATTTTTGAAACTAAAAATATTAAGGAGGCACCAAATATAATTTAATTTGGTTTTATATTAAACCAGCTATTTTAGTATAGCCAAATAAAAGCGTAGTTAAAGTTTTAAGTTAAACAGAAAATTCCAAGTACTAAATGTTACTGGAAAATTACAAATTAAGGAAAAAGTGGTTTCAAAAGTGCTTGGTAATATTTTTATATGACTTTTTGAAATTGTTAGCACTCCTTCATGCTTTCTGTTTTTCTCTCTATTGTATTTTTCGCTCCATTATGCCTGAACATGTTATAATTAACGTTTTCCTCTGAAAATTAACCCTGCTGATAACTCTGTTATAATTACCTTAATGATGATGTTTCAATATTTACAAGTACACATACATACATTCATATTTGATTGGTAATTCAAATCATTTTCTTTTTAGGGTTTCGTTATTCAGATCATCCTTGAATACCTTCTACCGAGTGTGATGTGTCTGTCCGTCTGTTGTACTTTTGTTCATATCCCCCCCCCATCAGTTCACGCTGTAGAGTTGAAATCTGAAATACGGGCGTAACTTTTCAACCCACACATATACGAAAAATATTAAGGACTAGCCTATAACGGCTAAAATAAAATTATAAAATAATTCATGCTAATACCATATGGTGAGGCGATGAAAATAACGGGGGGAAATTCCCAATCTTTTGTAAATTGAAAATTTTGTGTGCGCACATGCGCAGTGAAACATTTTTATTTTTTTAATCAATTTCGAGTGGGGTATCAAATGAAAGCTAATGAAGAGTAGATTAGAAATATTAATAACATTTTATAAGTATTGAGCTTTTTAATGGCAATATTGCGTTTTTAGCGCCAACATTTCACCCAAAAAAAGTCAAATACTTTACATAGTAGGGCGATGAAATTTGCTATAAAATATTTTTTCGTTATTACCTTTAAAAACAAACATTATGACTCTCTACATTGTTTTTTTTTGAGGGGGGGGGGGGGGGGGGAGGCAAATTTAAATTTGTTTATATTTTTTTGGAATGAAGATCCTTATGGCACGTTCTGGAGCCCGGGAGTGAATTCGAAAAAAAACGACTTTCACAAAATCACCGTCACAAAACCAAGCGTCACGAAATCTACCAATGACGATAACTTGAGTAAAAGATGACCGAGTTAGTTGAAATTTAGTACACATGTTCATTTTAACAATGCCCAGGCTGAGTTCATTGGACAACATTATCCGCCCAAGCGTTCAAGCTTCAAATTTAAAATTGAAATTTTAGGACAGGAAAAAATTCTAACTTCATCCATTTAATGAGACAAACAATTTTTATAAATATAATTTTATTTAGTAAAACGAACACCGTCACTGCTATCAAGTGATAAAGATCACTAAATTTATTAAAGCGGACCTAAACGTTTAAAATTAAGAAAACAACGTTTTTACCGATATCTTACGTTCTAACGTAACGATTTTAATAAAACTTGGTACACATCGTCTAATGTACAATTGAAACAGGCATATAAAATTTCAACCTGATACAAGCAGACGTCTTTGAGTAGGGAAGAGATATATTTTAAATTAGTAAGCCGGGTACAAAACAGTCCTATTTCCAACCAACTACAAACATACTCTTTAACTATAAACTCATAATGATTAACTTTTTTCTCAATATTCAATAAATATTTATTGTAAGACGCTTGCTTCTTGCTTTAATGATACAAATAATGATTTTCTTTTAATTTTGCCTTAACTCCGCTAGGTACAAACAGTTAGTTATTCTTCATTTTGTCACTTATTTTCTATTTCGGCAATGTATAAGTAGTTAGCCACGTATATGTACCTAGCAGTGTGATTTTATAATTTATATTTAATGAAAAATGTAAGCAACTTCGTTCCTACCGGGTGCCCCGCTACACCACACGTAATTTTAGGTTTCTGTACAAAGTAAAAAACGAAACCTTATATAACATCTCTGTCTGTCTGTCTTTCAGTCTGTCTGTCTGTCTGTCCGTTGGTGTCTGTCCGTTGCTTGTTTCAATTCATAAACTACTATAGCTAGGAACATGAAATTTGGCACACAGGTGCATTTGAGACAACTGAACACATTTTAGATTTTCCACACTTAATATTTTCAAGATGGCGGCCAATATGGCGGGCGACTAAAAAAAGTTCTTAGTAACTATGACATGTTATACATCAATTTAAAGGTCTTTAAGTGTAGAAAATGTATATGCAATTATTATTATATTATATTAATTAACAATTATTATTATATTATAATTATTATTAGTTTCAAGATGGCAGCCAATATGGCCGCCATTTTATGGTGAATAAAAACAAGTTTTTAGTCACCACGACATGATATATATATCAATTTAAAGGTCATGAAGTGTAGAAAAAGAATATGCAATTATTAAAATTTTCAAGATGGCGGCCAATATGGTGGGTGACAAAACATTGGTTTAGTTACCATAACATGTTATACATAAATTTAAAGGTCTTGAAGAGTAGAAAAAGAATATTACTATTACAATTAGTGTAATTATATTACACTTAATAATTTTAACTTTAATGTACAGAAACCGGCGATTATCGCCACCACGTACTTACGTGAAGCGCGCCTTACTTGATTACTCTCATATAGGGCAGGATGGGGAAATCATATAATGTTATTTCAGCATAATATAATAATGAATATGCCTAATAATCTACGAAACCCTAAAAGTACTTTGATGGAAGCACTTTCCTTTGATTTTTTAAAAAATCTTTCCAATAATCCTCATGATAATGTTTCACATGTACATAATGGTTTAGTGAATTTGGTTTAGTGATTCCTTTTATTAATTGTTCTGGGATTTCGTGGTTACGTTAAATTATTATCGAACATTTTATAAGGGCATAATATGATATTGCTAAATGTACAATTAAATAAATAAAACGTTCTATATATATATTTTTGAATTTATCCTCATGATGGTTATGTAGGAGTATAAATAGACTTATTTAAATTATTAAAGGTATTTATAAATTGTATAGATTTGAAAATCCCTGGCCATTATATCAATTTGAATTATATGTAAATTATACTTGGAATATATTTTATCGAGATTTAAATTTATTTATGAAATTAATATACCTATCTTTTAATAGAAATGTCGAAATTGGTTATTTTAATCCTTTTGAGTAATAAAATCTGTTTATATTACGCCATATTATTATTCTTTTTTTTTTTTTGTTATTTAAATATTTTTCAAAATGAATAGATTTCAATTTTAATCCTTAAAATTGTTTTTTTCTCTTGTTTTATGCTTTTGGTTTTTCCGATGGTATCAAAAGAATAGTGATCAGACATTCTTTTGTCCCTAAATTCAAAAATCCCCGTTAAAAAATCAGTTTCAGATATCAGAGGACATATTTTTGGGTATGTCTGTCATTTAGACATTTTTGTAAATCTTATCATTAAACATAATGAATCGTTTATACCACTTGTTGTTAGAAATAAACACTTTAATTATAAAATATAAGTTTATTGGTCTATACCACAATTTTAATTTACAAATCAGACCGGTTTCAGCCTCTAGAATATAACAGTTTATAAAATATAAAAAGATGACGGCTATCTTCAGTGACTTACATTTCTAGACTGGCGAGTAGGTAAGGTGGCAAGGGTTTAGGACATAAGGTTGGGTGGGGAATTCGCGGAGTAGCGGGTGTGAAGGGTTCAATCTCAATCACACCTAGTATAGACCTAGAGTTTGGCTTGCCCTAATCCGATTGCAAACCCTTCATACCCGCTACTCCACGAATTCCCCACCCGACCTTCAGTGGCGTAGCTAGACCATTGGGCGCCCCGCGCAAGAAATTTTGGGGGCCCCTCGCCAATGAAAAAAGAAAATCGATGAGCAAAAAAAATAAAAAAAGCGTTCAGGATTGGGGGCCCCCTCGACCTTGGTACAAGGCTAGTAATTCCAGTTATTTCTGGATTTGGGGGCCCCCCGAAATGCGGGCCCGCACGGGCCCATAGTTACGCCACTGCCGACCTTATGTCCTAAACCCTTGTTACCTTACCTTCTTGTCAGTCTAGAAATATAAGTCACCTTAGATACCCGTCATATTTTTATCAAATCCGAAATAATATTAAACTTAATTAAAGAAGCTATTTCACTCACAGACAAAAAACATATACTCACCCTTAAAAAAATAATTTATAGTAAATTGGAAAAAAATAGTTATCCCAAAAATATAATTAACAGATCCTGGCACACTGCTTTAAATAATGCCACCACAACTGACAAAATGGATAACATAAAATATTATAAATTCCTAACTTATATAAAAGGCTTGGCTGATAACATACAAAAAACCTTCAAAGATTTCGATTGCGACGATGTAAAATTCGGATTAAAACCAGTAAACAAAATGGAAGATCATTTCCACAATAACCTTAAAGACATAACTGATGTAAAAAAAAAAAAAAAACCAATGTAGTTTACAAAAAAAATGCAAGGATTGTGATAAAGTTTACGTCGGTGAAATAATGCAAATGTTAAGCCGACTAAAACAGCATATATGTATGACGTACAAGCAAAAAATGGAAATACGGCCCTAGCTAATCATACAGTTAATGATAACCACCAAATAGACAGTAATAATATTAAAGTTCTAGGTACGGAAGTAAATGAAGCTAAAAAAAATAATTTCTAGAAGCTACATATGTATAGCCATGGCAGATAATTCAATTAATTATAAAACCGACGCCAAAGACATAAACACATATTATTCAGCTATACTAAATTTCAAATAGTAAACTCAAATCAAATTTCCCGCTAATATATATTTTTCTTATCACAACCCAGTATAATCTTAAATAATAATGCAAAATAGAAATATATTTTATTTATTAATAATTATTATTATAAAATTATCTAGTATTTATTAATTTCAGAATTACCTAAATTAACATAAAATTAATGTATAATTAAAACGTGTGACAGATTGTGGAAGGTTATAATTGGTTACCTCTAGACCATAGTATTTTAATTCTTTGTTACTTTGTTGGTTATTGTTATTTATTTATGTGTTAATTGTTATAAAATTTGTAAAGATATCAGTGTGGAGTAAATTTAAAAACCATGATTGACGAAACCATTTATTATTATGCTAAAATTAATTTGTTTTTTTGTATCAAATAGACAACGCCTCATGATAGGTAAGAAGCATTTAGTGATTGATTTTACATAAAGCAATTTAGTGTATAAAAATATGTGATACAATCAGTGAAAAAGTTAATGTAGATTTTTGATGTTTTTAGGCATGAATATGCCCCGGAGGGGGGCGAAATATAGCTATGACAAATATTGAACAATTGTGAGCTAACTCTTATTTTACCCTTAAACCAAGCAACAGAAGGTCATATTTTTGTATTTTATAAACTGTTATATTCTAGAGGCTGAAACCGGTCTGATTTGTAAATTAAAACTGTGGTATAGACCTATAAACTTATATTTTATAATTACAGTTACTACGTTTAAATGAGTTTATAAAACCGTTTTGAAAACTGTTTTGGTATTCAAACCCCCATGGAAACGGCAATTTCAAAACGTTTTGAATTCAAGGTCACAACAGAAAATTTTTAGTTTTGAATTAAAACTGTTTTGAAAAAATAGCATGGAAACTGGTATGGAAAATGAAAACAAAATTGAGACATGCGCAGTAGGTATGTTTTAAGTAGAGAAATTGTAACCTGACTTAATTATAACTAGTCTGGGAGTTTATAGTTTTCAAAATTGTTGTGAAAACTGTTTTGGAAACTCCTCATGGAAACACTTTCGGGTGGAAACCAAAACAGTTTTCAAAACGGTTTTGAAAACTCATGGAAACGTAGTAAGTGTTTTATTTCTTTCAACAAGTAATATAAACGATTCATTATGTTTGATTACCACAAAATCTCAGTCAATACAACCAACTTCTTATCATTAAAAGTAATCATCGGATTATGTAGAAATTTGACTGAATGGCCAAAAGTAGCGCGCAAGTGATACCATATTAGTGGTCCCATATTAATATTTGAGTGGCTAAAATAAGGTTAATAGCTATTTAAATATAAAATAATGTAACAAATTACGTTCAGTGATAGAATGTGACGAAGCTACGGACCTCAATAATTACCTGACTAATTTTTAATAAATTTAATAATTTATGTTGTATTTGAAAACTGGTTAGGAATAATAGGCATAGAAATACATATAATAGGTCTAGAGGGTAGTGACCGTTGTAAATTTGTTTAGTTAGGTTAGATTTTCATTTGTTCTGGCGTTATGTAGAATGGCTTAATACCTTTAGGATTAGGGAGTTTTGGATATAATAGTGGAAGCGATATTCCCATTGGAACCAGTAATTGCCAAATTAGCTGGTAAAGCGTGTCCTCGACAATATTCACTAATAACGGAGCCGGTCTATCTCTCATCCTTCCAAAGGGATCCCATTCTAATTGATTAAACATCCCAAACATGGGCGTTTAGATTAATTGCGCCCAGTATAGCAATATGATGGCGGCTTGCTGTCTCCTTTTCAACATAACCCATACCCTCGACGAGTTTTGTTTTTTTGATTGTTCGTCCAGAAATAACAAGAACCCATATAAACATTTAATTGGAAAACCCCCTCGAATTGAATATGTTATTCGGAGTTAACAAGACTTCTTTTCTTTTTTTCTTCATTGTTACTCTGTGCGAGAAAATAAATAAAATATTAATACTTTTCCTACCCGTAACAAATGCATTTTAAAAGTAACATCTTACTGTATTTTTAATTTAGACCACTCCAGGAAACATTATGGCACCTTGTTCATGAACATGGCTTTACTTTACCTAAATATGTTGATAGTGAGCAAATATAATTTGTGGCAGAACCAAGGACCCTTATTTTTTCCTGCGTATGTCTGTTTGTTTGTCCGCCGTCTGCCGCCTGCTCCCACAGCTTCACCTTTCGTCTGATCACTTTGAAATTTGGCATAATATATGTGTATATGTACCTACCCATTCATTTTATCTACGGATGCCTTGTGGGGTATCATATGAAAGGGTACGTCGATCTGATTACAAAAATATGTAATTTTTTGTTATAAGCTTAGATAGGGCAAGCGTAGGCGAGTTTGAAGTGACAAAACAATCGTAGATAAAGTACGGTACGCAACTCGTGGGAAAACGGCATTTTGCATTGCTCGTGTGGTTTTACTACCCTCGCTGTCGCTCGGGTGCAAACTCCACACTCGCATGCAAAATGCTACTTTCCACACTCGACGCATAATGTACTATTATAGTCCGGTTCACTGGCAAAAAAAAGAAAACGTAATCAGAAGTTTTTTTTATGTTTTTTGAGAATATCAGACCCATAGGATAGTTCAAAGTAGGCTTTTTAGCATTTTTATAAATAACGCGCTGTAGGTGGAACGCGCGCTATGCATGATACCCAATTTAACTACTACTAATATTGAAGTAATACGTAATAAACGCCACCATCAATAGGTATTACTTAAACAATACAGTGTTGCCAACGAACCTTGTCTGTGTGGTGACTAGCACACACTTGACCTGTTTATTTTATATTGACGTCGACGTAAAGAGCAATGTTAAAGTAAACGGAAACAATAAATAACTATGTTATAAATCAAGTCAAGTTTTATAAAAGTATTTATATTCAAACTATAAAAACTAAATCCGTTTAGTAATTTAGGCTTCTCAAACAGATATTTTTAGAAACGTCTCTTTAGAAAACGACTTAATGGTTAAATTTGTGTTTTAATTACATTTTAGAGGAACCAGGAGGACTAAGGGGGGTGATGGAAAAGGGTCCTCCCCTACAGACACTAAAACATTCTTAGTGGAGTAGCAATAGTGGAGGACCGACAAACTGTCCCGGCGCCAATAGCCGATTAATAATCGGCTGACGCGCCTTTGGGGGAAGGGAGACGGGTTTAGTCGGTAGGGCTGCATTGCAAACACCAGCGAGTCCGACACTAGGTCGTAAAATGACTTCCAACTCCCTGTCATAAAAAGAAAAAAAAAAAAAAAAAAAAAAAATACATTTTAGAATTTTAAAAGGGTTATATGTTTGGATGAAATTTTCTTCACTCAAAAAACTACATAGAAAAATTGGCACTTCTTGAGATTGTTACTCCCCTTTTAATAAAAAACCAAAGGGGAGTAACAATCTAAAGAAGGTGTACGGAGTGTTACTCCCTTTATAAAAACAAAAGTGTTATATTCCTTTTTCCAAAAGTATACATTGGACTAAACATCCCTTTGTCTTAATAGTTATTTAGTCAAAGCCATTTATATTCATAAAACACGTAGGGGAGTAACAATCTAAAGAAGTACCGACAAATTTGGTGCTCTTAAATTTAGTAGCAGAATGTTAGGATCTAATAGGAGGTAGCTCGGTTTTCACATTTTTGTACTATATTTCGCCCATAGGAGCACTGAAGTGAATATTTTCTAAATTTTATACAAAATGATTTCAGTGCTCCAAGAGAACCTGTCTATACCACGTTCGTATACGAGAAAGTTAATAGTACCTACATTACGCGTCTAGTGTAGGGTGACCAAATCTTTAACTGAAAAAAACGGGGCACTTTACGTTCGAGACCCAATCCGAGGGGTCCGGTATGCAATAGTCCCGCAGGGTAGTTGGGGGGGGGGGCGGGGGGGGACTAATAGGAACTAGTAGTGGAACTAATAGGAGCTGAGAATTGTCCGCTGTTATGAGAGTCCGTTATATAACAAATAATTATTTTAAATAATAATGCAAACGGGTGTACGTCTATAAAAAGTACTGTATGTAGTTAGCTATAAAAAGTGTTTATAATTTATCAAATAAAATATAGCTTTTGAACATCTCATTTTGAACGTCTCATAGTTCTGAAGAATTCCTCTTCTTTACCACCCTAGGGCGGTAAAGAAGAGGAATTCTTCAGCTTTACGCACGATTAGCAAGTTTGTTTACATTTAACAAAACTAATTTGCTGTTCTTTTATTAAAGTAACTGTTTATATCGTTTTTAGTGAAAAAAATAAGTGAATCAAGTGACTTTGACGAAAATGTGGAGAATAATACTCCTCCAGAAATAATTAATTCGGCAAAAAATACAACTCAAGAATTAATGCCTACTTCCGTATGCTACTTTGCGTCTAGTGCGGAAAATAGAATTCTGCATGCGAGTGTGGAGTTTGAACCCGAGCGACAGCGAGGGTAGTAAAACCCCACGAGCAAAGTAAAATGCAGTTTTCCCACGAGTTGCGTACCGTACTTTATCTACGATTGTTGAATTTTAATAATAAATACAGAAACAAATAAACTTCCTGTATGTAAGTTCGTATTACTCTTTTGATAAAGATGGCATTATTTCATTAGTTGTATTTTGTGCCGAATTAATTATTTCAGGAAGAGTATTATTCTCGTAATTTTCGTCATAATCACTTAAATATCTCATTGTTTTTCACTAAAAACTCGATACAAACAGTTACTTTAATTAAACAAACAGCAAATTAGTTTTGTTAAATGTAAACAAACGGATAAGGAGAAGAATTCTTCTTTATTCCCGCACTAGGGCAGAAATAAACAAGAAATATGAAACGCGCATGCTCAATGAATACAACTACGAAAAGAATCACTTTCCAAGCTGCTAAACAATGATGTTTATGAGAAAATGTTGATATTTCGTATCAATCGTTAATAAAATTACTTACGTTAAATCTGCATTTTGCAATCTTTACATTCCCCTTACCTATTTCGTCCGCCTTAAATAATTATGTAAAATACTAATTGCGTTAAATGAATATGTCGGGAATAATGATATGAAAATATTAAATGTTAAACATATGTATTAAAAGGCGACGTAACTAAGTTTGTGATATTATCAATAAAGCGTTGGTAATTAAGAGAGAGTAAAATCGAATAAATAAGTTTATTTTTTAATTAAACTTTTAAATAATAATTCACTGATAAATAAACTGTGAAATAGACTTGTAATAATGATGAAACCTAAAAATAAAAGTTATCAAATAATAGAACTCATTAGTGTTAACAAGTTAAATTCATTGGCCAATAAAATAGACCCAAATAACTTGTTTGAAAGTTAAACATTAAAAAAATACAATTTTCACATTTTAAGCTGGTTTTTGTGGAAATTAATTACGTGAAATGGGAGTATTTGTTTGTGAAAGTGCGTTCACAACTGTTCAAATAAAAAAATAAAGATGTACTAATTATTACGTTCTGCTTCTACCTTTTTGATCAATTCTATAAAAGTAATGAATTATAGATAAAAAAATAAACAATTGAAATAATATTTGAAGTAAGCAAAATAATTTAGTTTTAGAGAATCGTTTTTTTCTTTTTATTATGTAGGTTATACTCTTTTAAATGTTGACAGTAGACATAGAAAACTTGTTATTAGCTAATTGCACCCATCAGCATAAAATATTTATAGAAGACCTTGCTTCTAGAACTCATTTCGCATTAGTTATTTCTTTTAATTATATTCATTGAAATGTACTTAGTAATTTTAATTATTTACAATGTGTAATCAGAAAAGTAAAGGATCTTTTGATATTTTAATTAGAATTTATTGAATATTTTTGCTTTATTAAAATTATATTTTGAAGTTCTAGGTCTTCCTTTAGTGAAACAGCAACGTTAATTAACAGTTATCAGTTATAGTCTCATGAAAAAACACCACTCAAATTATCAATGGGGAAGAATTGACGTAGAACTTGAATACGATGTCAAACGTGGATGAAACAGTTCTGAAATTGTTTAGCGTTAAAGTTTAAAAGTTCAAAAGTTGCTATTTACAAAATGGTGGCATGTTTAAAAACGAAATTCAGTTGACATCTATATTATCTTATAAAGAGGAATACTTGATCGGAGAATGTTTAGATTTTTTTTCGAATATCTGAAATGCTTGCTTACTTAGTAGAATAAGTTAATGACGTCACCTGTTTATTATTTTCCGGGCGGCACAACTACTTGTAAACACTGATTTAGATACCAAGTTTTAATTCTCTAGTTTAAAAACTTTTATGCGTAACTCGGACAGACTCATCACAATTACGCAGACATTCAGTTAAAAATCAAGCCTCACATAAGTACTTGAGGCGATAATCGTCGGTTTCTGTACCATTAAGTTAAAATTAATAAATGAAAAATTTTAATAGTTGCATAATATTCACTTTCAACATTTCAAGATCTTTACATTGACGTATAACATGTCATGGTGAGTCACCCACCATTTTGGCCGCCATCTTGAAAATATGAAGTGTGAAATTTTAGTAGTTGCATATTCTTGTTTTACACTTCAATACCTTTAAATTTATGTATAACATGTCATGGTGACTAAAAACTTTCTTTTAGTCACCCGCCATATTGGCCGCCATCTTGGTAATATTAAGTGTGAACACTCCAAAATGTGTAAAGTTGTCACAAATGCCAAGATGCACCTGTGTGCCGAATTTCATGTTCCTAGCTATAGTAGTTTATGAATTGAAACAAGCCAACGGACAAACAAACAAACAGACAAACAGTCAGACAGACAAAACGAATGACAGACAGAGCCGTTATACAAGGTTTCTTTTCTTACAGAAACCTAAAACTATTCAAATGATTTTAAAAACACCCAAAACATATTATTCCGTTAAAATTTCGGTTTTGTATTTTTGGGTGAAAACAATGTTTACTTTTCCTTTAAAGGTATTAGGAAAAGTAAATGAAACAGATAAAGAGATGTTTATTAAAATAGACTGCCAATTGGTGTGGCACATAGCTTCCTCGCATCCTATCACGTACTCATTGATTTTAATACTTTTACAAGCCATTGCTGTCTAATTTGTCTAATTATTTCCCTCGTTTTTTTTATCTGTCAAAATTGTTTTGATTTTATACATGAGTTAAAGTATCAATTTAGCAAAAGTTAAAGAGCGCATACGGTTCATATTAATCTAGGGCTATCTGCGGACTACTTTCAATAAACTATAAAAGTTTCATACAAATCAGATAAGTACTTTTGAAGATATAGGTGTAAATAAATGTAAGTTTGTACGCATGTGGATGAGAAACATTTTAGAGCAGAAGGTTGAAACTTATATAGGACCAACAATGAACTAATTATGACCTACCATCCAAATTTCATTAAAATCGGATTGAGTAGTTTTTAAGATATGTTGGTTCGCTAAAATTGAACGACAGACAGACACGGAACCAAAAATGTTCCCTGATGTCTGAAACGGATTTCTGTCTTGGAATTTTTGAAATCGGAGACCTAAAAAATGTTCGTTCTTCAGAACGTTCACATAGCTTCCGTTACCTTCGGTAAGCTCGGAAGCAAAATATGATGAATAAAAAAGTTTGAATAAGAGATTAATCTTATTGTGAAATAATCAATTTTTATATAACAACAATTAAGTACATTATTATTGTAGTAGAGTGAATGACATTGTCGTGTCATGTCATGTTTTATTGTTAGATTGAGTAAAATATAAAACTGTTAATTTCCACTGTTAAATATCTTACAATTGGCGACGAGGATGCCTTACAAAAAATCAGATAGACGACAGGAACCAGGGACATCCAATGAAGGGAGTAATAATGAAAATAATGATAGACTAAGTAATGAAAATAATTATAGACTAAATAATTTTAAATTTGATAACTTTGACAATGAAATAGAAAGTTGGAAGTACTATATCCAACGATTTGAACTGGAACTATCACTTCACGGGTTATTGAATCCTACTAGTCAAGATGAGAAAGGAATAAGAAAGAAACTCTTTCTATCTCGTATAGGTCCACAGGCTTTTAAGATGTTAGTAGACCATTGCTTCCCTGAAAACATTTTAAACTTTAGTTATGACGATATGAAAGAAATATTATCCAACTACTACATTCAAACTTCTTGTGTACTTGCAGAAAGGGTAGCTTTTGGAAGGAGAGTTAGATCAGAAGAAGAATCAGTAACACAATATGTAGCAATTCTTAGAAATCTAGCCAGCAAATGTGAATTCGGACCTTCATTGGATGAAAGGCTCAGAGATCAACTAGTTTTAGGAATTGGCAAGGAAACTTGGCAACAGGAATTAGTCAAGTTACATCCATCTAATACATTTACTTTAGAGGAGGTGAAAAGATCAGCATTATTATTAGAACAGGCTTCATTACACATGAATTCTATAAGGCACGCTCAAGCTAACAGTGCCACTGGCATTTACAGAGTAGAACAATTAAAATCAAACTACTCCAAAGAAACCATAAATAAATTTAAAAAAAATAAAAGAACACTAGTTAAGGGTAGGGACTGCTTAAACTGTGGCTACAGTTTACACAAAAAAGGGACAAGGTGCCCCGCACTGAACAGCACGTGTTTAGCATGTTCAAGAACTGGACATTTTGCAAGAGTCTGTGCAGCAACAGGACGTGCAGAAATTATTGATACTACAAGGACTCATAGGAGCACAAGGAAGGTCGTGGAAAATTCATCAACATTCTCCTCCTCATCTGAGGATGACGCCGAAAACAAGATAATGAACATCAAGGCTAAGGGTAAAGCTGTTTTAACGGTTAATATAAATAATGTTGATGTTGAAATGCTGTACGACTCAGGAGCCTCACACACAGTTATTTCTAAATATATATGGAAGCAAATAGGATGTCCCTCTCTTAAGAAATGTAAAAATCTATACGCATATACAAATATTCCAATAAAGACGCTTGGGAAAACAAAAGTTTGCGTGAGGATGCAAGGGGTTACAAAGAGACTTTCGATGTACGTAGTAAAAACCAAGGACACTCCTCTATTCGGATTAAATTGGATGATAGCATTCAATCATTCCTTTCCAAATGGAATCACGTTGTGTAAGGTTAATAAAAAAAATATAGTTAAAAACAAAACATATGAAGCACACATCGATGAAAGCTCTTTGTTGGAAAATCATAAGACCCTTTTTTCTGAGGGCACTGGGAGAGTAAAAAACTATTTTGCTAAAATCCATCTCACAAACAATGCACAACCAAAAATATTTCGTCCCAGACAAGTTCCTTTTGCATTAAGACCTCAAGTTGAAGAAGAACTGGATCGGCTACAAAAAGAAGGGATAATTGAACCTGTAAATCCAGCTGATACTCAAATTGAGTGGGCATCCCCTATTGTAATTGCTGTAAAACCAACTGGGAAAGTGCGGATATGCGCTGATTTTAAAGTGACCATAAACAAATATGTTGCACACGACCGGCATCCACTGCCACGTTTTGAAGAGGTCACTAGTAAACTCAGTGGTGGCTTACAATTTACAGCAATAGATTTAAGGGATGCTTACTTACAAATTGAAGTTCACCCAGAATGTAGACACTATTTTATCATTACCACTCAAAAAGGCTACTTTGTTTATAGACGTCTCCCGTTTGGAGTGACAGCAGCCCCAGCAATATTCCAAAGGTTAATGGACCAACTACTAGGAGACATGGAAGGAGTGGCGTGCTACTTAGATGACGTAGTGGTGACGGGAAAGACAAGAGAAGAACACATGAGAAGAGTTAACGAAGTTCTAAATCGGTTAGAAAAAGCTGGAATGAAAGTAAACAAGGAAAAGTGTAAGTGGCTACAAAATTCAATAAACTATCTGGGACACCGAATCGACAAAGAGGGAATACATCCGACATTAGAAAAAATAAAAGCTGTAAAGGAAATGCCCATGCCAGAAAATGTAACTCAACTCCGAGCATTCTTAGGATCCATAAACTACTACGGAAGATTTATAGAACACTTACAAACACATTGTGCACCATTACATAGATTAATCAAAAAAGGAGCTAAATGGAACTGGACCAATAATGATAAAGAAATTTTTAATAAACTTAAAAATATTTTGACGTCTTCCAAATTCCTTGCACATTACAATGCCGATCTACCAATCATTCTTTCAACAGACGCCAGTGATTACGGAGTTGGTGCTGTACTTTTTCATCAATACCCCAACAAATCAGTTTTACCAATCGCTTATGCTTCAAGATCTTTAAAAGACTCAGAGAGAAAATATTCCGCTATAGATAAAGAAGCTTTAGCAATTATTTTTGGAGTAAACAAATTTCACCAGTATTTATTTGGAAAAAAATTTATTTTGAAAACTGATCACAAACCTTTAGAAAAGATTTTTGGAGAAAACTCTGAACTACCTAAAACTGCAGCTAATAGATTATCGAGGTGGGCCATACACTTAAGTAATTATAATTATTCAATAGAACACATACCAGGTTCAGAGAATAGCCCAGCAGATGCTTTATCGAGACTTCCAACAAAAGAGTGTGAAAGGAATAAAATTGAAAAACTCGGATCAGTTAAAAAAGCACACATATTAAACCTAAGATTGATGGAAGTTCCAGTAACTACAAGAAATTTACAAAGAGAAACAAGAGTGGACGGAGTCACTGGAAAACTTATTGATTATACACAGAGAGGCTGGCCAAAGAAAGATGAAGTGGAATTAGAAATCCTAAAATATTTTGACAAACGGGAGGAGCTGTCTTTCGAAAAAGGGATGCTTATGTGGCATGGAAGACTGGTGATTCCAGCAAAACTTAGGAAGTCCGTACTTAAGCACTTACATGAAGGACATCCAGGTTGCAGTGCTATGAAGTCACAGGCTAGACTTGTAGTTTGGTGGCCAGGCCTCGACAAAGAGATAGAAGAATTTGTTAAAGGTTGTAAGGAATGTCAAAGAACGCGCGATAAGACTCCAGAAGCACCATTATTTTCTTGGACTCCGCCACCAGAAGCTTGGTCAAGACTTCACATTGACTATATGGGACCATTTCACGGACGATATTGGCTTATCGTAGTTGATCCTTTTTCGAAATGGATAGAAGTAGCACCAACATTAAAAACAACATCTAAAGATACAATAGAATTATTAAATGAAATATTTTGCAGGTTTGGTCTCCCAAGATCCATTGTTAGTGATAATGGTCCACAATTTACATCAGCAGAATTCAAAGTTTTCTGTAAAGGAAATAATATTCGCCACATTAAAGTAACTCCATACCACCCGAGATCAAATGGTTTGGCAGAAAGAGCGGTGAAAACAGTAAAACGCCGGATGGAAGCAGCCCTTAAAGGAACAACAGATTACAAGGCAAGCTTGAGAGAGGTCCTACTAAGTCTACACACTTCAGAATCAACCTCAACTGGAAGGAGTCCAGGAGAACTTATGTTCGGACGAAGGTTGAGGACCAAATTAGAGCTACTTAAGCCGTCTGCATTAAACGACATAATGGACAATCAGCTGAAGCAGAAAATATACCATGACCAGAATTCAAAAGAAAAACTTTTTCAAATAGGTGATCCTGTGTGGGTTCTAAACGAAGATGGTCGGAAGTGGAAGGAAGGAGTTATTAGAACAGCCAATGGTCCACTCTCATTTGAAGTTGAAGTAGAAGGACATCAGTTGAGAAGGAAGCACGCTGACCACTTACGGCCTCGGAAAGAGGGAGGGGGAGAAGTGTAGTAGAGTGAATGACATTGTCGTGTCATGTCATGTTTTATTGTTAGATTGAGTAAAATATAAAACTGTTAATTTCCACTGTTAAATATCTTACAATTATATTATTATCCAAGGAAGGTCTCTTTAGTTTAATTATCAACTTTACGGAAACAATAAATTCTTTGTTTTATATAAGTGATGTTATAATACATGTACATTATAAATAGTTAATTATATTTAAAGTTGTAGATAGTAATGTATTTGTTGTATAATAAGATAAGTCGAGGTAATAAATTATTAGGGTTAGAGGTTTAGAGTGTTGGATATAAAAAATAACAGAGTTATAAGATAAGGGCAAAATAATTTATAGTATAGAAGAAATTGTTTTAGGATATAAAGAAGAGGATCTCTTAAAAAAATTAGTTTTTACATTAAGAAAATATATATATAACTTGTATTTTTATAAGTTTTATTTACAGTTATATGTATTAATCTTATTAGTTTTATTTGTAATTCAGTAACAAATAGATGGAAGAGGTATTGACATTACTTCTTTTTTTATTATTTTTACTTTAAAGAAGAAGAAGAGTATCGGATGAGGACGAAGGTTGTCTTAGAACAAGTTTGATTAATGTAGCTCGTGACTGAGTTATCACTTCGTCTCTAGAGGTTACACGAGAAAATAGAGAAGAATAAAAGGACAAAGAGGCTAAAGAGAGAGAGAAAAAAAGAACTGATGAAGAACGGACACTATCGCGAAGAGGACAGCTTGAGCCTCCAGTTTGTTTCTAGATTAATGGACGTATTTTCTCTTTTCGGCAGAATGAGAGGAGCTCCAAGTAAAATTCTTTACTCTGCCACGTTCCTTTAGTTCGGCAAGATCAACTCGATACTATTCATCCGTCGAGTGGTACTTTCATCGCTTCATCTGTATCCTCAGGAAAATAGCTCTTCTAAATTAAAAGTAGAAGGAGAGCAACGGTAGCAGGCTCTTTCCCATTTTCCTTAACTGCTTAAACCTGCTTGGTGAAAACCTTGGGCTTCGATAAACCAGTAGAAAATCTTCTTCCGAGCTTGTGAAACAAGCCTTTTTGTTTCCACGAGATAGAAGGGCTATTATTTTTAAGAAAGTAACAGCGAAGAAAAGTAAAAAAAAAAAAAAAACATTTTTAAGAGAATAAATTGTCATAGTTTTTTTTTTAAATAAATGAAAAGATAGTGTCTTCAATCATTTAAGCAAAACGATCTTTCTACCTTTATCTACTGAACTGTTCTTCATTTACTGCTGTATTTACTGCACGTTTTTATCTTTTTCATCCCAAGCCCTTTTTTTATAATCTGAACATTATTAATACTGTTCAATTTCCATAAATGATTTAGATAATGTTTAAAGCCTTTGGAAATTAATTTAAATTTAAATGTTTTATTATGGCCATCAACTTAAAAATGCCAAATACCACCCACAGAATTTCCAATATTATCAAAAGACTAACTTGAAAGGATTTTTTTTTTCATGTTATTAGTAATTGCAAATTTAAAAGCATCGTTTGTTTGATTTAATTTTTGTATAACCTTTATGTCGAAAGTTATAAATAAAATCTGCTTTTTAATATGAGAGCTTATTTTGTTGTTTTAAAAAAAGTTGTTAAGCATACTTTAGTAAAAACAATTTTTAATTTATCAGTAAGGTGCCCTCAACTTCACTTTTGATCTTTAACATTTATATGGTGCGTATGGTATTCCTCTATTGTTCACCCTGTTATCCATTGAACATTATCATTATTTATATGGTGTGATGTATTCCTCTCTAGTATTCTCTAGGTTATCTATTGAACATTATCATTATTTATATGGTGTGATGTATTCCTCTCTAGTATTCTCTAGGCTATCTATTGAACATTATCATTATTTATATGGTGTGATGTATTCCTCTCTAGTATTCTCTAGGTTATCTATTGAACATTATCATTATTTATATGGTGTGATGTATTCCTCTCTAGTATTCTCTAGGTTATCTATTTTATATGGTGTGAAGTATTCCTCTCTTGTTCATCCTCTTATCCATTGAACATTATCATTATTTATATGGTGTGAAGTATTCCTCTCTTGTTCATCCTCTTATCCATTGAACATTATCATTATTTATATGGTGTGAAGTATTCCTCTCTAGTATTCTCTAGGCTATCGATTGAACATTATCATTATTTATATGGTGTGTAGTATTCCTCCCCTTAGAAGACCCTTAGAATGGTTCAAAGTAAGCTTTTTAGCATTTTAAAAAAACACTGTTTATACACTTTACAGTTAAACACTATATAGTGTGACCTACGGACCCTTGCTGTGTGCTGACCAGCACACACTTGACCTGTTTATCATTATTTATATGGTGTAAAGTATTACTCTCTAGTATTCTCTAGGTTATCTATTGAACATTATCATTATTTATATGGTAAGAAGTATTCCTCTCTAGTATTCTCTAGGTTATCTATTCGAAACATTATCATTATTTAATTTATATTATGGTGTGAAGTATTCCTCTCTAGTATTCTCTAGGCTATATATTAATCATTATTATTATTTATATGGTAAGAAGTATTCCTCTCCAGTATTCTCTAGGCTATATATTGATCATTATCATTATTTATATGGTGTGAAGTATTCCTCTCTAGTATTCTCTAGGTTATCTATTGAACATTATAATTATTTATATGGTGTGAAGTATTCCTCTCTAGTATTCTCTAGGTTATCTATTGAACATTATAATTATTTATATGGTGTGAAGTATTCCTCTCTAGTATTCTCTAGGATATCTATTGAACATTATAATTATTTATATGGTGTGTAGTATTCCTCTCTAGTATTCTCTAGGATATCTATTGAACATTATAATTATTTATATGGTGTGAAGTATTCCTCTCTAGTATTCTCTAGGATATCTATTGAACATTATAATTATTTATATGGTGTGTAGTATTCCTCTCTAGTATTCTCTAGGTTATCTATTGAACATTATAATTATTTATATGGTGTGAAGTATTCCTCTCTAGTATTCTCTAGGATATCTATTGAACATTATAATTATTTATATGGTGTGTAGTATTCCTCTCTAGTATTCTCTAGGATATCTATTGAACATTATAATTATTTATATGGTGTGTAGTATTCCTCTCTAGTATTCTCTAGGATATCTATTGAACATTATAATTATTTATATGGTGTGTAGTATTCCTCTCTAGTATTCTCTAGGATATCTATTGAACATTATAATTATTTATATGGTGTGTAGTATTCCTCTCTAGTATTCTCTAGGATATCTATTGAACATTATAATTATTTATATGGTGTGAAGTATTCCTCTCTAGTATTCTCTAGGATATCTATTGAACATTATAATTATTTATATGGTGTGTAGTATTCCTCTCTAGTATTCTCTAGGTTATCTATTGAACATTATAATTATTTATATGGTGTGAAGTATTCCTCTCTAGTATTCTCTAGGATATCTATTGAACATTATAATTATTTATATGGTGTGTAGTATTCCTCTCTAGTATTCTCTAGGATATCTATTGAACATTATAATTATTTATATGGTGTGTAGTATTCCTCTCTAGTATTCTCTAGGATATCTATTGAACATTATAATTATTTATATGGTGTGTAGTATTCCTCTCTAGTATTCTCTAGGATATCTATTGAACATTATAATTATTTATATGGTGTGTAGTATTCCTCTCTAGTATTCTCTAGGATATCTATTGAACATTATAATTATTTATATGGTGTGTAGTATTCCTCTCTAGTATTCTCTAGGACAGTGGTTCTTAACCTTTTGGTAACCACGGCCCCCTTAAAATCTCCAAATATAATATTATATAGTACCTAAATACCTTTCGAGGCCCCCTGGGGGGCCGCGGCCCCCCGGTTAAGAACCACTGCTCTAGGATATCTATTGAACATTATAATTATTTATATGGTGTGTAGTATTCCTCTCTAGTATTCTCTAGGATATCTATTGAACATTATAATTATTTATATGGTGTGTAGTATTCCTCTCTAGTATTCTCTAGGATATATATTGAACATTATAATTATTTATATGGTGTGTAGTATTCCTCTCTAGTATTCTCTAGGATATCTATTGAACATTATAATTATTTATATGGTGTGTAGTATTCCTCTCTAGTATTCTCTAGGATATCTATTGAACATTATAATTATTTATATGGTGTGTAGTATTCCTCTCTAGTATTCTCTAGGATATCTATTGAACATTATAATTATTTATATGGTGTGAAGTATTCCTCTCTAGTATTCTCTAGGATATCTATTGAACATTATAATTATTTATATGGTGTGTAGTATTCCTCTCTAGTATTCTCTAGGTTATCTATTGAACATTATAATTATTTATATGGTGTGAAGTATTCCTCTCTAGTATTCTCTAGGATATCTATTGAACATTATAATTATTTATATGGTGTGTAGTATTCCTCTCTAGTATTCTCTAGGATATCTATTGAACATTATAATTATTTATATGGTGTGTAGTATTCCTCTCTAGTATTCTCTAGGATATCTATTGAACATTATAATTATTTATATGGTGTGTAGTATTCCTCTCTAGTATTCTCTAGGATATCTATTGAACATTATAATTATTTATATGGTGTGTAGTATTCCTCTCTAGTATTCTCTAGGATATCTATTGAACATTATAATTATTTATATGGTGTGAAGTATTCCTCTCTAGTATTCTCTAGGATATCTATTGAACATTATAATTATTTATATGGTGTGTAGTATTCCTCTCTAGTATTCTCTAGGTTATCTATTGAACATTATAATTATTTATATGGTGTGAAGTATTCCTCTCTAGTATTCTCTAGGATATCTATTGAACATTATAATTATTTATATGGTGTGTAGTATTCCTCTAGTATTCTCTAGGATATCTATTGAACATTATAATTATTTATATGGTGTGTAGTATTCCTCTCTAGTATTCTCTAGGATATCTATTGAACATTATAATTATTTATATGGTGTGTAGTATTCCTCTCTAGTATTCTCTAGGATATCTATTGAACATTATAATTATTTATATGGTGTGTAGTATTCCTCTCTAGTATTCTCTAGGATATCTATTGAACATTATAATTATTTATATGGTGTGAAGTATTCCTCTCTAGTATTCTCTAGGATATCTATTGAACATTATAATTATTTATATGGTGTGAAGTATTCCTCTCTAGTATTCTCTAGGATATCTATTGAACATTATAATTATTTATATGGTGTGTAGTATTCCTCTCTAGTATTCTCTAGGTTATCTATTGAACATTATAATTATTTATATGGTGTGAAGTATTCCTCTCTAGTATTCTCTAGGATATCTATTGAACATTATAATTATTTATATGGTGTGTAGTATTCTCTAGGATATCTATTGAACATTATAATTATTTATATGGTGTGTAGTATTCCTCTCTAGTATTCTCTAGGATATCTATTGAACATTATAATTATTTATATGGTGTGTAGTATTCCTCTCTAGTATTCTCTAGGTTATCTATTGAACATTATAATTATTTATATGGTGTGAAGTATTCCTCTCTAGTATTCTCTAGGTTATCTATTGAACATTATAATTATTTATATGGTGTGTAGTATTCCTCTCTAGTATTCTCTAGGTTATCTATTGAACATTATAATTATTTATATGGTGTGAAGTATTCCTCTCTAGTATTCTCTAGGATATCTATTGAACATTATAATTATTTATATGGTGTGTAGTATTCTCTAGGATATCTATTGAACATTATAATTATTTATATGGTGTGTAGTATTCCTCTCTAGTATTCTCTAGGATATCTATTGAACATTATAATTATTTATATGGTGTGTAGTATTCCTCTCTAGTATTCTCTAGGTTATCTATTGAACATTATAATTATTTATATGGTGTGAAGTATTCCTCTCTAGTATTCTCTAGGATATCTATTGAACATTATAATTATTTATATGGTGTGTAGTATTCTCTAGGATATCTATTGAACATTATAATTATTTATATGGTGTGTAGTATTCCTCTCTAGTATTCTCTAGGATATCTATTGAACATTATAATTATTTATATGGTGTGTAGTATTCCTCTCTAGTATTCTCTAGGACAGTGGTTCTTAACCTTTTGGTAACCACGGCCCCCTTAAAATCTCCAAATATAATATTATATAGTACCTAAATACCTTTCGAGGCCCCCTGGGGGGCCGCGGCCCCCCGGTTAAGAACCACTGCTCTAGGATATCTATTGAACATTATAATTATTTATATGGTGTGTAGTATTCCTCTCTAGTATTCTCTAGGATATCTATTGAACATTATAATTATTTATATGGTGTGTAGTATTCCTCTCTAGTATTCTCTAGGATATATATTGAACATTATAATTATTTATATGGTGTGTAGTATTCCTCTCTAGTATTCTCTAGGATATCTATTGAACATTATAATTATTTATATGGTGTGTAGTATTCCTCTCTAGTATTCTCTAGGATATCTATTGAACATTATAATTATTTATATGGTGTGTAGTATTCCTCTCTAGTATTCTCTAGGATATCTATTGAACATTATAATTATTTATATGGTGTGTAGTATTCCTCTCTAGTATTCTCTAGGTTATCTATTGAACATTATAATTATTTATATGGTGTGAAGTATTCCTCTCTAGTATTCTCTAGGATATCTATTGAACATTATAATTATTTATATGGTGTGTAGTATTCCTCTCTAGTATTCTTTAGGCTATCTATTGAACATTATTATTATTTATATGGTGTGTAGTATTCCTCTCTAGTATTCTCTAGGTTATCTATTGAACATTATAATTATTTATATGGTGTGTAGTATTCTCAAGGTTATCCATTGAGGATTAGCTTAAGAATGATGTGAAGTATAATTTAATATAGTTTAAAAAAAAAAAAAACATTTTATTAATAAGTAAATGGATGGACAATTTTGGCATTTCGAGTAGACTACTTTAACGTGAATGCGACCCTAAATTTATTTTATAAAATTAGATTTGCATCTTAAAGGCTGATTTTCTTCTGGTTTTCGCCAATCAACTATGATTTGATCCAGTCAGTATCTAAAGCTATAAATATTTACTAAAGTTTCTGCTAAAGTCAACAAAAACAAAACAAATAAAATCTTCAATTGAAAAATCTTAATATTTATAAGTATTTTTATAGTCCAATACCAGTTGTTCGTATTAAGGAGAACCTTAATATATAAAAATTCATTATATAAGACTCACTGAAAACAATTATTATGCTAAAAAAATAACAATATATAATAACGTATACTGGGTGTAATTTTCTTATTATTTCATAAATATTTTAATTATATACAAAAAAGTTTTGGTTTTAAAATTTACTAGTCGTGTCATTTATTTACCTGAAAGAGAATCTTTTAAGTGTCTGTCATTCTATTTCATAGCTGCTTGCTTTGAAGATGAAATTTTATGGATAATGTATATAACATAACATTTCACTGTTCGCTGCCTTTTAAGTGGAAATCGATTTTAGTAGCGTACGTGAATGTATGTCTACCTATTTTAGAAATTTATGAGTTTTTTAAACCCCAGCTTAAAACATAACAATTACACGTTATACACATTGAATTTATGGGCATTAGTTTATTGTTATTCATATTAATTGGTGTTTTAAGTGAATTATTTATCGTAGTAAGCAGATTTAATTTGAAATTAATTCCATTTGTTGCGAACAAATTGGTCTTACTTATTTACTTTTGGTTATTTGCAGTTTGAACCACACAAATTATGCTTTAACCTATTATAGATGTATATATAATTGAGTACATTTATGCTCATAAGTATGTGTACATTTCCATTTGATTCATGCAAATAATCAACTCTTAGAGATAAAACTCAGAGTGAAAATTGTTAATTACTTTTTTGAACCACAGAAGTACTAGTTTCAGAGAATTTAAATTTTGATTTTTTTTAGCCCAAATTAGAGCGCCTTGACAGCTTGGCACCTATTCTTTGTCCCCTATATTCTCTTTCTAATCATTAAATCATTATATATATATTATGTTTTTTGCTTCCGAGCTTGCCGAAGGTAACGGAAGCTATGTGATCTTTCGGTTGGACTAGTCTATATGGGGCATCATGTATAGAAATGCAAAAACTAACAAATACTACGTTTCCATGATGTTTAAATACGGATTGAATCCTAATTTGGGATTTAACAAGTTAGGTGTTTCCATAAGTAATAGTGAATCCGTATTCAATACGAAATAAAAAAAAAAACTTTTTCTTGGTTAATTTTGTTAAAGGTTATAAATCGTTTTGTAACCTTCACCTTTTATAACCATGCTTTTTATTACGTATTTTGACAGATTTGACTACAGTTTCTACAGAAATACGCTAGGTACGCTCACAACACCGCTCTGCGCATGTCAGGATCGAGTTAAGTGTTTCCATGCAACTAAGATCCAGATACGATCCCAGAATTTAGTAGATTGTATCGGGATCGGGATCGTACTTAATCCGTTTTGAATCTAGGTTTCCATGGACACTTGGGATCCAAAAACTGTATTCTACCCGTATTCAATCTGTATTTAAACAACATGGAAACGTAGTAAAATATAGGTAATGCATACATAATTAAAGAGTTTCCTGTATATTGATATAAATTGCATTATTTATGTGTTCTTTTTCATTTTATACTCTCTTGAAAAACCAGATACGCTACATCGAAGCCCAGTTAATCTACAACAGAAACATACGCCCAAGATTCGCAAAATCGACCTGTATACAGGTGTGTCTCAAAATAGAGGACTGAAGATGGAAATTTTATTAAGAGAAAACTTATGAAATGAAGAAGAATCCATAATTGGTGCATTTTTTATCAATATACAGAAAAGACTTTAATTATATGTGCCAGTTTTTTTTGTTTTTTTTTTTGTTTTGTTTTTTTTTCATTTCTATGTATATGATGCCCCATATAGGCTAGTTCAACCGATCGTTCTGAAAAACGAAACATTTTTAAGTCTCCGATTTCAAAAATTCCAAGAAAAAAAAAATTCAGAAATTCGTTTTAGACATCAGGGAACATTTTTGGTTCCGTGTCTGTCTGTCGGTCTGTCGTTTAATTTTTGCAAACCAACATATCTTAAAAAACTACACGTCCGATTTTAATGAAATTTGGATGGTGGGTCATAATTAGCTCATTGTTGGTCCCATATAAGTTTTAACCTTCTGCGCTAATTTGTTTCTCTTTCACATGCGCACAAACATACATTTATTTACACCTATAGCTTCAAAAGTACGTATCTGATGTATGAAACTTTTATAGGTTATTGAAAGTAACCTACAATTAGCCCTAGATTAATGTGAACCGTCTGCACTCTTTAACGTTTGCATAATTGATAATAACACAATTATGCATAGTTGCATAATTGATGCATAGTTGACGCAATTTAACAAATTAGACAATAATGGCTTGTTAAAGTGTAGAAACAATAAAATACGTTATAGGATGCGAGGAAGCAATGTGCCACACCAATTGGCAATTAATTTATGCTTATATGATCATGTGAGTGCTAACGAAATTAAAGCTTCAACTATATTGTATAAATATTTATTGGCCTACCCGGTGTTAAAATTATTATTATTATTTTGCTTCCGAGCTTACCGAAGGTAACGGAATTGCTTCCGAGCTTACCGAAGGTAACGGAAGCATTGTGTTCACTTTTGAGAACGAAAAACTTTTATGCCTCCGATTTCAAAAATTCCAAGACAGAAATCCGTTTCAGACATCAGGGAACATTTTTGGTCTCGTGTCTGTCTGTCTGTCGGTCTGTGTGTCCGCGAATTATGAAACGTGCGACGATAACTTGAGTAAATGTCGACCGATTTTGATGAAATTTGGTAGACATGTTCATTTTACCAATGCCCAGGACGAGTTCGTTGGACAACGTTATCCGTCCAAGCGTTCACGAGCAACGCTCACGTAAACGTGAACTTTAAATTTAAAATTGGAATCTTAGGTCGGGGAAAAAATCTAACTTCATTTATTCAATGAGACAAACATTTTTTTTAAATACAATTTTTCAGTAAAACCAACAGCGACACCGCTATGAAGAGTTAAAGATCGCTAAAACTATTAATTGGTTTTACAAAATAAACAATACAACAATAAAGTAATATAACAATAATAGGATGCGAGGAAGCTTTGTGCCACACTAACTGGCAGTATATTTTTTATTTTTTCATGCTATTCCTTTGGCCTTTATGGAGTTTCTTAATTTGATCATTCCTGCGTTGTTGTCATCATCATTTCTAGATTAAAAAGACGCTGTTATGCTGAGAAACTATACTGTCAAGAGCTGAAATAACGTAATTTAAACTCTATAAAGTCTGGAATAAAGGTTTAAAAGTTGACTAAAGAATATAGGTCAGAGTTCAAACAGTTGATTATGCCAAACCTTTTCACGGGCTCTCTTTAATTAGTCTCGAAACGCATTAGCATATCTATCATTTATACATTTTACTCTGTTGCCAGCTGAAGGAAGCCATAATACACTGACATAATAGTTATGAGAATTCGCCATTATTGCGTCCGACTTGCATATCCTTAGTGTAATCATGTAATGCACACGATGCATCTTCATGGTAATGAGAATTGCTGATGCATCGATATAAGTACTACAGACCTCGAATGTGTTCAGCGTTTTTACTAGTCACACCTGAATTTTAGTTTTTAAATTTTATTAATAAGATTAATTCGTTATAGTCCAGGAGATAGCGTGAAAAAAAGTGTCTGACTAACATCAAGCTAGAATTTTGTATACAAGTAAATCTTTTAGCGCCTTTTAAGAATATGTGGTCGGCTAAGTTCGTCTGCGGGACATAGCTTGGGAATAGGCATTTGAAAAAAACAAAATGGTGGAGAGCGGCCATGTCCCGCCAATTATGGTGGACAATGTGATTTCCATGATCCTGAGTACAGAATTAGTTAGTAGACAAAAAATCAAGTCGATATTATTTTTACACTTGATAGATTAGTTATTCAAATATTACTAAAAATCAACGTGGTCACCTGTCAAGGGATAAACTAGCATAAACTTGATTTTCGGTCTACTAACTAATTCTTTACTTAGGATCATGAAAATCATACTGTCCACCATATGTTTTTAAACATGGCCACTCTCCACCGGTTTGTTTTTTTCAAACGCCTATTGCCAAGCTATGTCCCGCAGACAAACTTAGCTGACTACGTATTCTTAAAAAGCGCTAAAAGATTGACTTGTATACAAAATTCTAGCTTGATGTTAGACACTTTTTTGCACGCTATCTCCTATCTCCTGGACTATTATAATATAGCATCCTATTTGATGTCAAACTATTTAAGTTAGTTGTTATCTACAGGCTTTCCACAGAATTTTTATTTTTTAGAAATGACAGAGGACATTTAATTAAACATTTTTCATTAATACACTAGACCGGAAATTATTTAGGATCGAGATAATATGTTTTCCAGCATGTTGTTGCTTGCACCAGAACACTTTAGATTAAATTTCCGAACTTATCTAAATGAACTATTTCCAAATGGATAGATTGGAAGAGGGGGCCTATTTATTGGCATTCATGTTCACCAGACATGACACCACTTAATTTTTAGTGAATTCCCATTTGAAAAAATTCTCTAAGTATTTCGAAGAAGTAAGCACGATAACTCTCGAACCAATTGAACCAATTGACGTATCAATATGAAACTTTGACCAAAAAATCAAGCTCGTTGAGATAAGGATCCCTATTGAATATGGAATATTTATGATTGTTAAGAAGAATTTAGAGATGTGTCATAAAGTTGGAGACACTTATGACTGTGGTACTAGAAATAAAAATGATTTGAAGATTAATAAGCATACAACTAATTTTTATAAAAAAAAGCAGTCATTATAATGGAATACATTTTTACAACAAGTTACCTGATAATATTAAAAATGTGAGCAATTTTGATGTTTTTGTTAGAGAGTGTAAAAATTTATATATTTATATAAGCGTTAATTCTTGGTTTAGTTCTAATGTCATAAATATTGACTGTCTAAATGTATATGAATATTGAAAGCTTGGATTCGGCACTAGTTATCGATTACGGCAGTTAAAAATCATTCTCCTGCGTAGCTTAGTTGGCCAGAGCATCTGTACTGGAAATACGGGAGACCCGGGTTCAAATCCCGGCGTGGGAGTGTATTTTTCACTGTCTGTTTCCCGTAGTAAATAATAATTATAATTTGATTTAAGTTTGTTAACTAAACGATAAGAATCATAAATTGAAAAAAACGTTAAAATTCTTTTGTTTAGCATAACTTTAAGTATAATTTTTAGTTAAAAGTTTATTTAGAATAATTAATTATACAATAATATTTATTTTGAAATAATCATGTAAAACATTAATTTTAAGCATGTACTACTCTTTCTGCATGATAAATGTAATATATGAATAGACTTAAGATTGTAGTACGAGTTTAAATAAGAACATGTAAAATGTGGATAATTGACTTAACAGTATAGTATAAGTTTAAATAAGAAAATTAAAAAGTTGAACATAATGGTTGCAAATATAAGCTACATAATTAATTACAACCATATTTTATACGAATTTCAAATAAATATGGTAAAAGCTAAATTTTAAAATATTAGTTTTAACTGTATAATATTTCAAGGTTTGAAACAATAACAAGTATCTGTAATTAACTTAAGCTCAGCGTTGCCTTGTTATGTTGTAACTTAATGAATTTCTATTTCTCTGTTTATTCATCTGTTAAAATTGTTAAACTATTTAGTCGGTAGACTTCTAGTTTGAACTTGTAGAAGATACTGTGAAGTTACTATGGTTTAATTAAGAAAAGGTTAATTACTTAAATTAAAAACTTTTTAACTAAGGTTCAACTGTTTCTGTTTAACTCTTTTGTTTTTATAGAAAATTAAAACTATATTAGAGAGCTTTCTTTATTCATTCTTTATAAGATAAGTAACTCTGTAAGCACGTAAAGTCCGTAAAGGAGTTTTTATTATTTAAACAACATGTTGATTTTTCTAGATGTATTTATTTTGAATATTTTATTGCTTCCGAGCTTACCGAAGGTAACGGAAGCATTGTGCTCACTTTTGAGAACGAAAAACTTTTATGTCTCCTATTTTAAAAATTTCAAGACAGAAATCCGTTTCAGACATCAGGGAAAATTTTTGGTTCCGTGTCTGTCTGTCTGTCTGTGTGTCCGCGAATCGTGAAACGTGTGACGATAACTTAAATAAATGTCGACCGTTTTTGATGAAATTTGGTAGACATGTTTATTTTACCAATGCCCAGGAAGAGTTCGTTGGGCAACGTTATTCTTTCAAGTTTCTTTGCGCTACGCTCGCGTAAACATGCACGTCAAATTTAAAATTGGAATTTTAGGTCGGGAAAAAAATCAAACTTCATTTATTCAATGAGACAAAAAAAAATTTTTATACAATTTTTTTTTAGTAAAACCAACAGCGGCACTGCTATGAAGTGTTAAAGATCGCCAACAACTATTAATAGTTTTTACACAATAAAGTAATATAACATTAATGTTAATATAACAATAAAGTACATGATAGGATGCGAGGAAGCTATGTGCCACACTAATTGGCAGTCTATTTTTTTTCTTTTTAGTACCTAGAACCATGGGTACTTCTTTAGATTGTTACTCCCCTATATTTTTATAGAATAAAAATGACTTTGACTAAATAAGTATTAAGAAAATGGGATGTTTAGTCCAATGTACTTTCGGAAAAAGGAATATCATACTTGAGTTTTTATAAGGGGAGTAACCGTCTAAAGAAGAACATTCCGTACACCTTCTTTAGATTGTTACTTCCCTTTGATTTTTTTATAAGGGGAGTGAGTAACAATCTAAAGAAGTGCCGAACCATGTACCTTAGATGTTTAGTACATATCTAAGTTAATTCTAATGTATACCTTGTACCTGACCCCTAGTAATCCTCTAACTTCGTCTATACCGTCATGCCTGCCCCTCCACCTCTTAAACCTTTACACCCTCACCCCCCCCCCCCCCCCCCCACCTTTCTTCTCTCTCTCTCTTTCTCTCTCTCTCTCTCTCTCTCTCTCTCTCTCTCTCTCTCTCTCTCTCTCTCTCTCTCTCTCTCTCTCTCTCTCTCCCTCTCTCTCTCCCTCTCTCCCTCCCTCTCTCTCTCCCTCTCTCTCTCTCTCTCTCTCTCGTAAAGTAGAACCCCCCATATCCGACGTCGCGATATCCGACCATAAGGCTCATCTCATCTAATCTCATCTCATCTCATCTCAGCTCAGCTCAGCTCCGACCCTTCCGCTCAGGTCCGGCAGTTTTCTGCACACTGCTTCGCTCAGACCGCTAATCTTGTCTCAGTTATCTACTGGTGTGCTTCGACATGAGTGATATTATTGATGGTAGTAGTATTAGTGGTAAGGAAGAGGCTGTTATATTAGCTACGGATCTTGAGGCTAATCATGAGATAAGGAAAAAAAAGAATTTGGGTGCACGTGATAAATGCTGCTGAAAGGTTGAAACAAAAAAATAAAAGATTTTTGTTACTTTCGTAAGAGTTACGAAAAATGTATGGAGCTTAACTGTGACAGAACCTGTTATAACAAAAACAAGACACTAAGTGGAGAAGAAGAGCCATACCTCAAAAAGATCAGCCGGCAGTAACTTTGAGGTAAGTTCTTTACTGTAGTTGGAGGAGGGAAGGTGGGGAAAGGGCACAGGCAGCCTGGTGCGCCTGAGCGAACCTTCCGCCTTCCGCGGCGTCTGGCAAAATATTCTCGCCGAGCGAAAGAGGCCGGGCTGAGCGGAGCTGAGAGGAACGGAGCGGACGCAGTGTGTGGGTTTTCATTTAAATACATGGGTTTAATATTTTTCGTTAAAGTCTGAGCTGAGATGAGATGAGCGGATCCTGTGTGGGACAAGCCTAACACCCCTTGGTTAAAAAAAGAAGTTTGATCTAACATGACCGAACTTCATCCTTATCAAAATATTGAGTGTAAGGCTTATATTAAAAAAATATTTAGGTAGCTTGTACGTATTCCATGCTGCAGACCCTCAAAAACCCTAGTTTGTCACCTACAGTATATATATACACTGGCAGCTTTTGTGAAATTTTGTCTTTTTGACTTGGTGGGGCGGAACGCTGCTGCGTTCCTAAATAACTACAGATTGCTGACAGACATTTTTTAAAAATTGGCAAAAAAACTTGCAATTTTTTGAACACTTTTAGCTCAGCTGCAGTAATAGATAGAGATATGGGGTTTGCGGAGTCTGAAAACTACATTCTTCTACTTTAAATTTCATATCTATAACTTAACAAACTATTGGGTGAAAGCCATGCAATGACGGTTTGAATTAGAGTCTTAAAAAAAAGTCGTTGTCCGGGTAGTTTTGATCAAATAAATGTACTTAAAAAATTAATGTAACAAACTTACAAAAAAAAACCAATGCGTATTTTCCAGTTTTGCTAGTTGTATGGTTCAATATGTCCTCCCAGTTCATTTACGATAGCCTGCACTCTCCTTCTTCAGTGGGATATGGCCCCAGCAATAGTTGATTGACGCATATCATCCCCAGGCACGAAGAATCCTCTTTCGAAATTCATCAACGTCCATTATTCTGCCTCCCACGTACACTCTTTGTTCTTACCAACCCCAGTCAGAGTAATCAATTGGATTTAGTTCTGGAATGTTAGGTGGCCCCTCATCTGGCTAAATGAATTCTGGGCAATTCTCTTGCAAGTCTTGAATTGTTTGCAATGAGCTATGGGACGGGGTACCATCCATGTAATTTGACATTTGATCTTCAATTTCAGGCAACATTGTAGTTAACACATCTTCAATGTTTGTTATAACACTGAGGGACTCCTCCCACTTACCCTCCCCCCCCCCCTCCATATGATAATTTATTCTATTGAAACTATAATACTAGACCACGATTACTACCCGGACAACGACTTCTTTTAGGACCCTAATTCAAACCGTCATTGCATAGCTTTCATCCAATAGTTTGTTAAGTTATAGATATAAAATTTTATGTAGAAGAATACAGTTTGCAGACTCCGCAAACCCCATATCTCTATCTATTACAGAAGCTGAGCTAAAAGTGTTCAATAAAGTGCGGGGTGTTTTGACCATCCTTTATATGAGAAAGTAAAGAAAACAAAACGGTTTTTCAAATCCTATTAGGGAATTGACGTATTCATTGAATCTATTCATTTATTTAATAATTATAGTGTAGTATCTTATTCTTCTACAAGAATTGTTGCTATTTTTTACCTGGGGAATGAAAATTATTAGAATCTATTCATTATAATAATTTGATATAGGAATATGCCAGAATGAAATTTAGTTTTACATTTTAGGTTGTAGTATGTTGGGATGAAACAGTAGATAGTGTTTGTTAAATGAGTTAGACGTATGGGCACAACTAGTGAGAGACAATTTTCCTCCAGCGTGGATTCCAGTGGATTTTCAATTCACTTTCACTATTTAATGTAAATTTTCTCCATACTATGATATATGAAGCTGCCCATCCAGGAGTATAGAAGATGGGAAAACACTGAGGGAGAAGGGGAAGGTGTGAGCTGGGGTGTAGGGTGGAATTTCTGCAGCATAAATATGGTTCCACGCCTTACTAAGGCGAGTATGGGCCTCTTTCAAGGGGGGGGAGGTGAGACTAACTCTGTAAAATACTAAATATTGTCTTGCATGCCCATAAATTAAAGTGGAGGCAATCCCCTCCTGCTTCAGTAGGGCAAACCCCCGGATTACACCGAAATATTTCCATTACAAAAGGGTTTACCCCCACTCCTCCTCGTCTTACACTCTCCCCCTCTAACCCATCCTCCTCATTCTACCTTAACTCGTTTTATAATTGGGAAATTTTCCAATAATAGATTTTTGGAGGAAGGTGTTCAAAATGAATACACCAGGATTTATGAAGACCTTCAATGTGAAAGACACCCTTTTTAAAAGACAAATTATTTGAATGTTAAAGTAGTCTAATAATATACTCTTATGTTTACTTTATTTATTTTTAATATACAGATCATCTAATTGGTTTATAAGAATCATTGTCTATACCTCTACAAAATTACCGACTGGTTTAGAACGAAGTTCCTTATGGCACGTTACACCGTCTGGAACCCGGGAGTGAATCCGAAAAGAACCACCGTCACAAAACTAACCTTCACAAGATCAACCGTCACAAAACTAACCTTCACAAGATCAACCGTCACAAAACTAACCTTCACAAGATCAACCGTCACAAAACTAACCTTCACAAGATCAACCGTCACAAAACTTACCTTCACAAAATCAACCGTCACAAAACTAACCTTCACAAGATCAACCGTCACAAAACTAACCTTCACAAGATCAACCGTCACAAAACTAACCTTCACAAGATCAACCGTCACAAAACTAACCTTCACAAGATCAACCGTCACAAAACTAGCCTTCACAAGATCAACCGTCACAAAACTAGCCTTCACAAGATCAACCGTCACAAAACTAACCTTCACAAGATCAACCGTCACAAAACTAGCCTTCACAAGACCAACCGTCACAAAACTAACCTTCACAAGATCAACCGTCACAAAACTAACCTTCACAAGATCAACCGTCACAAAACTAACCTTCACAAGATCAACCGTCACAAAACTAACCTTCACAAGATCAACCGTCACAAAACTAGCCTTCACAAGATCAACCGTCACAAAACTAGCCTTCACAAGATCAACCGTCACAAAACTAACCTTCACAAGATCAACCGTCACAAAACTAGCCTTCACAAGATCAACCGTCACAAAACTAGCCTTCACAAGATCAACCGTCACAAAACTAACCTTCACAAGATCAACCGTCACAAAACTAACCTTCACAAGATCAACCGTCACAGAACTAACCTTCACATGATCAACCGTCACAAAACTAACCTTCACAAGATCAACCGTCCCAAAACCGACAGTCACAAAATCGACCGATGACGATAACGTGAGTAAAAGTTAACCGATTTAGTTGAAATTTGGTACACATGTTCATTTCACCAATGCCCAGGATGAGTTATTTGGATAACGTTATCCGCCCAAGCGTTCGCGCGCAATATAAGCGTTAAATTTAAAATTGGAATTTTGGGACAGAAAAAATTCTTACTTCAATGAGACAAAACTTTTATAAATACGTTTTTTTTTAATAAAACCGACACTGACACCACTATGAAGTATTAAAGATCGCTAAATTTATTAAAGCGGACCTAAACGTTTAAAATAGAGGAAACAACGTTTTTACCGATATCTTTCGTTTTAATGGAACGATTTAAATAATACTTCTTACACATCGTCTAAAGTACAATAATTGAATCAGGCATGTAAAATTTCAACCTGATATAAGCAGAAGTTTTTGTCTAATGAAGTGATATATTTTATAATATTTTTAATTGAGTAGGCCCGGTAGGTGGGAACAGGACTGTACTACAACCATCCTATTTTACTATCAACTAACTCATCATGATTAACTTTTTTCTCAATTTTCAATACATATTTATTGCAAAACTCTCGCTTCAAATCTAAATAAATGATTGTCTTTAATTTTGCTTTAACTCCGTCATGTATATGTAGTTAGCACCATATACTTAGCAGTGTGATTTTATAATTTATATTTAATGATAAGCTTAAGGAACTTCGTTCCTTTCGGGAGTTCCGCGACACCACACGTATTTTTTGACATTTTAATGTCTTGGCTATGGCACATAACCTCGAAAAGCGTTACCAAACTAGCGTTATATAAGTAGGGAAGGTATAGGAACAGGGAGTTAGGAAGATATAGGAGGTGCTCAATCAAGTCTGCCCGTATCCCGCACTACCGCGCTGTGTAGGGCCTACCCATCCCTGCCCCTGACCTCCCGATCGGCTACCTGCCCCACTTCTCACGCTCTTCGCTTCTTGCCACTGCTCCAGTAGTCGCTCACGAGCCCCAGCGGCGCCCCCCTCCCCTTACTACAACTTCTGTTCAGCTGCTCCGATTGGCATCGGACAGACGCCATAACCCTTAGAATTTTATTCCTAATAAACTTACATACATCAAATTTATTTTGCTTCCGAGCTTACCGAAGGTAACGGAAGCATTGTGTTCACTTTTGAGAACGAAAAATTTTTATGCCTCCGATTTCAAAAATTCCAAGACAGAAATTCGTTTCAGACATCAGGAAACATTTTTGGTCTCGTGTCTGTCTGTCTGTCTGTCTGTCTGTCGGTCGGTCTGTGTGTCCGCGAATTATGAAACGTGCGACGATAACTTGAGTAAATGTCGACCGATTTTGATGAAATTTGATAGACATGTTCATTTTACCAATGCCCCGGTCGAGTTCGTTGGACAACGTTATCCGTCCAAGTGTTCACGAGCAACGCTCGCGTAAACATGAACTTTAAATTTAAAATTGGAATCTTAGGTCGAGGAGAAAATCTAACTTCATCTATTCAATGAGACAATCATTTTTTTCAAATACAATTTTTTAGTAAAACCAACTGCGACACCGTTATAAAGTGTTAAAGATCGCTAAAACTATCAATAGTTTTTAAAAATAAACAATATTACAATAAAGTAATATAACAATAATTGTTATAGTACATGATAGGATGCGAGGAAGCTATGTGCCACACTAATTGGCAGTCTAGTTTACATTTATTTATTTTTTTTTTTTGTTAAACTATAATGTTTTGCATTTATTATAAAAAAATATGGGTGAATAAGCTAAAAGATTACTTCTTAATAAACTGAAAAGTACTTTCTGTCTTCGTGCACTACATATGTTCGATTTGATTACTAATATACAAACTCAAGAATCTGCACGCTTACATTTTTTGATATTTTCATGTCTATACTTTGCCACATAAACTCGAAAATCGTTACCAAAAAGCGTTAAATGTAAATGACTCACTGTCTTGCAGACTCGTATGCAAGCAATTTTTTTTAGTATTGCATGTAATTTATTTACGCATGACAGTGACATAAGTAAGATTAGACCGAATTACTTAAAACACGTTCATATGTGTATAAGTATTCCTGTTATCAATGCTGAGAATAAATTCGTTTGTGTGCGTTATCTATCAAAGAATTCACTTGTAACTTGTAACCCTGGCGCAAACGTGATTTTAAAGTTTCCCATTGGAATTTTAGGACGGGAAAAGATTCTATATTTATCGATTCTTTGAGACAAACATTTTCTTGACATACTTTTTTTTAGTAAAACCAACAGTGATACTGGTATAAAGTGTTAAGATCGCCAAATGTATTTCATCATATTACCTACACGTTTTAAAAAGAGAAAATAACTAATAAATACAAAAGTTTTAGTAGTTATTATCCTCGATTGACTGTACTTCTTAATCAACTGCGAGTAAATAAAGTAAAACTCCGTGGCAGACACATTTTGAACTCTATTAGAAATGTATTAAATCTTTCCTTTTTAGTGCTCAGTTTACTAGAGATTGGTGCAAAAAATGTAGCCCCATCAACAATATTTAATATAACCGTTACCAACATAACTCTATACAGGGTTATACAGGGTGGTCCAAAAGTCTCCCCCCCCCCCCCCTCTTAACTTTTGAACCGTTTGAGATAAATTAATGAAACTTGGGTGATCTCTACCATGCAAAGGGAAGTTTGTTTTCATGCAATCACCCACCAGGGGCAACCACCCACTTTGCCCCCAGGCCACCCAACTTCAAAATTTCAAATTGGAATGTATATTTTTGATAGCATATTTGGATTCTACGGTCAAATAGTACATTACGCGTCAAGTGCGGAAAGTAGCATTTTGCATGCGAGTGTGGAGTTTGCACCCGAGCGACAGCGAGGGTAGTAAAACCACACAAGCAATGCAAAATGCCGTTTTCGCACGAGTTGCGTACCGTACTTTATCTAAGATTGTTAGATTTAAATAATAAATACAGAAAAAAATTAACTTGCTGTTTGTAAGTTCGTATGACTCTCTTGATAAAGATAGCTTTCATTCTTGAGTTGTATTTTTTGCCGAATTAATTATTTCTGGAGGAGTATTATTCTCTACATTTTCGTCAAAGCCACTTGATTCATTCATTGTTTTTAACTAAAAACTCGATTAAACAGTTACTTTAATAAAAGAATAGCAAATTAGTTTTGTTAAATGTAAACAAACTCGCTAATCGTGCGTTAAGCTGAAGAATTCCTCTTCTTTACCGCGCTAGCGTGGTAAAGAAGAGGAATTCTTCAGAACTATGAGACGCGCATGCGCAATGAATACAAGTGCGTAAATAATCACTTTCTACGCATCTAAACAGAGATATAATGTTTATACTTCGTATCAATTGTAGATAAAATAATAAACTTTTACTTGTAAATATTTTTTGTATCTCCAATATTTTGCCCCTACAGGGAGGCAAAGATAGCAAAATCACCCTTCCGAAATAGTAAAAAAATAACACTTAGAACGTTATAAAATCTTAACGGTTTGAAATAAAGTAATGAAACTTAGGTGATCGTTACCATGTAAAGGGAAGTGTGTAATTATCCACTCGCGTACTAGGGGCAACTACCATTTTGCCCCCAGGCGCTGAAATCTACCATTTTTATACCTTTGCCCCCCTATAGGGGGCAAAATATTCGAGATAGAAAAAAAAGTTTGGAGTAAAATATTTTTATTTTTCACCGTAGAATCTAAATCTGCTATCAAAAATATACATGGCAGGTTAAAATGTTTAAGTTTGGTGGCCTGGGGGCATAATGGGTGGCTGCCCCTACTGCGCGATTGCATGCGAAAACAAACTTTCCTTTACATGGTAAAGATCCCCTAAGTTTCATTAATTTATCTCTAACCTTGAGAAAAAAGAGCGTTGGTGGAGGTCATCTTAATAAATAAAAAGAACCAGTCTCTCCACGGTAGTCAAAGCAGCTTTCGGCTTTAATAAAGCCATCATCAGTGCCTACGAACAAACATAAAGTGTTAAAACTTACTAACATAAAGTCAAACTGAAATTACAAAAAAATACGAATAAAAGCTAATGCTAAAATCTATAAAAATAAGAAATTAAAAACAAATACTAAAAGCGTAGAACAAGATCAAAAAAGACTAAGACGTCAAATAATCAAACGAGTAAAAAGTGACAAATCAAATAACAATCAATAAAACAAATTGCTTTGATAAATAAAAAAAAAAAAGTTTTATCTACCGTGGAGAGACTGGTTCTTTTTATTTATTATCTCTAACCGTTTAGATTTTACAACGTATTATAAGAAGTGTTATTTTGCTATCTTTGCCCCCCTGTAGGGGGCAAAATATTGGAAATAGAAAAAAAAGTTTCAAGTAAAAGTTTATTATTTTTCTCCGTAGAATCCAAAGATGCTATCAAAAATATACACTCCAATTTGAAATTTTGAAGTTGGGTGGCCTGGGGGCAAAGTGGGTGGTTGCCCCTAGTGGGTGATTGCATGAAAACAAACTTCCCTTTGCATGGTAGAGATCCCCCAAGTTTCATTAATTTATCTCAAAAGTTAAGAGGGGGAGGGGGGGGGGAGATACTTTTGGACCACCCTGTATAACTGTATATTAGAATCGCAAGCATTATTTCCGAGTAAAATATAGTAATAATAATTAATATATTTATTGGAATAAGCGAGCAAAAAAAATAAAAAATAAGCCTTTTGAATCAAATACAAGAGTTTTGCTTAGAAGAACTAACAAGTTTACAGTTTACGGACATAGTCATAAAAATTGATTCGGTTAAATGAATTTTGGCTTCTATTAGGGTCCGTAGGAAAAACCAAGGACCCTTATATTTTCCTGCGTGTGTCTGTCCGTCCGTCCTCTCGCGTGCTCTCACGGCTACTCCTTTCGTCCGATCACTTTGAAATTTGGCATGTATGTGTCTTGAAGCTACCCACATATTTTAAAAATATAGCGACTTAAAAAAAATATTTTTCAAAAAAATTAGGGTAAAAAAACTTAAGGGTTAAAATTTTTTTTTTTTTTTTCGACACCGTGAGGAGTATCATATGAAAGGGTACGTCGAGCTGATTACAAAAATATATAATTCTTTGGATATAACTTTGATAGGGCGAGCGTAGGCAAGTTTGAAGTGGGTTTGAAACGTGTCCCCCCCCCCCCCTCTATCTCGCTTATGTGAAGTGCAAAAAATCTGAATATATTCCTGAACATTCTTCGACCAAAAGTAAAGATACCACTTTTTGGAAATTTCGAAAAAAAAATATTTTTTACTGACAAAATACGTTTTTTTTTAATATAATTTTGGTCTTTTCGATGTATTTATATGGTTGTAGTCCGGTTCAGCGGCAAAAAAATACTTTATCAGTGTGTGTTTTGAGAATATCAGACCCTTAGAATGGTTCAAAGTAAGCTTTTTAGCATTTTAAAAAACACTGTTTATACACTTTACAGTTAAACACTATATAGTGTGGCCTACGGACCCTCGCTATGTGCTGACTAGCACACACTAGACTACGGACCCTCGCTGTGTGCTGACCAGCACACACTTGACTACGGACCCTCGCTGTGTGCTGACTAGCACACACTTGACTACGGACCCTCGCTGTGTGCTGACCAGCACACAATGACCTGTTTATTATAGTTAATTTCGTACCCTTGTATAAATAATCACTGGTGCTAACAACTTAACGGCCTCTTTCAATACATTAAAAAATAATTGATTAAAAAAATACATATTATTTTGCGTTCTTAATATTACAAATATTAAAATGGTTTTTCGTTAAGATGGAACAGCTTACAAAAGAAAATTATTTGATGTTGGTTTAATTTTAATTCTATTTATTTAAGTAAATTTATATAATTAAATTCTAAGAAGGGTTTCCTTTTGTCTCAGAATCAAAGATTTTCTTTTTTTTGTGTGTTCACAAAAAGAAAAAAAGAAGAAAACAATTAAAAATAAAACAAAAAATTTCGCAAAGAAAAAAGTCCAGTTTTTTAATTTAAATTAACTACTTTCTTTAACACTTCAGATGGTGCTTGAGTTAATTAAATTCGTCTTTAAGTTAATTACTCTTTTTTTTGTAGATTCCTTCAAATGTTTAGAGAAAATTAAAAGAAGAACTAAGCAGGAGTATCGGCTTTTTCTTACCTTTTTTTAACATTTAAAACATAATTGATTATAATATGATTCTTCGCTGGAATTAAAATGTTTAATTGCTTAAGAATTGTTATAAATGCGTTTTTCAGAAGTAGATTTGATTATTAAATGAATTCTGAGTGATATTTGATCTAAGAATAAACAGTTCAAGTGTGTGCTAGTCAGCACACAGCGAGGGTCCGTAGTCAAGTGAGTGCTAGTCAGCACACAGCGAGGGTCCGTAGGCAACACTGTATAGTTTATGTAGTACCTATTGATGGTGTGTTTTAAAATGCTAAAAAGCTTACTTTGAATTATATTTATTTGTAGAAATTTATATTATTTTAAAACTAACTATACGTAATATTTACGTGATGACGAATAATTGTGAATCCTTACTAACGCATCGGGTAAAATTAAAGTGAGTATGTACTACCACGGGAAGGTCTAGACGAAGACAGTTATTCTGTGATTCACATTTAACTTAAACTGTACGTAATTTTTACGTACATTTAGCGTTTTAGGGTTAAAATTAGGGAAAATATAGAGTACAAGAAAGTCAATCCAATGACTTCTCCTATAACACCATTGTGTAACAAAAGTAATTTATTTAAACCAATGTGAATAATATCGGTACCAACAAAATAGATCTCGAAATTATTTTTTTATTTGTTTGATGCATAGCCAGCGGAGTCTAAAACTTTTGGCAAGTAGCCCTCATATCTTACGCACTTAATCCGAACAGCAATAAATTTAAACCTAGCTACGAACTTTGCAAATACTTTCTAACAAAAAACAAGTTATTTTCATCCTTTTTTTTTTATAATAAAATTAAAAAAGTTAACTTTGAAAAAAAGAATTTATTCAATTCTTAATTATAAGATACTATAATATAAGTATAGACTCCACTGCTCATTTTGCTTATTTTACTGCTCGTTGTGTAGCGATAAAAAAAAATATAACATATAATAATTAAACATACATAAGAACTCCCACCCCCCACATTACAGACTACACTCAGTGTATATGACCATAAGTAATCCGGCACCCCCCAAAAAATAAAATAAAAAATAAAAAAAAAAAATATATATATATATATATTTTTTTTTTTATATATATGTATATATATATATAAAATTTGTGAGAGACACCAAGGGATGTGCCACGCAAGCGTGACACATAGGAACTGTTCCAACGTCAGACATTACACCATGTTGGCTTAGCATTACGCCATGTCCTGCATCGTTTCGTCGCGTCCGACTCATCAAGGGCCCGACGATGCCCACCCAACTCTGGACCTATACCAGATCAAGAAGATTAGATATAGGGCTTTATCAGATGAGTCGGACTCGACGAAACGATGCAGGACATGGCGTAATGCCGAGCCAACATCTTATTCACTTAATGTCTGTTGTTGGAACAGTTCTTTTGTGTCACGCTTGCGTGGCACATCCCTTGGTGTCTCTCACCAATTGTGTAGCCTATTGCAGTGTGCAATCATGGTATATATATATATTTTGAAGAAACTCCTGCTACTCAACTCGGGGGAAAGGTCAGGTGTCAAGAAAAAGACTTTACAATTTCATTAGCCAACGTTTCGGCAACTTTATGATGTTGCCATTATCAGGGAAAACTGAAACATGCACAAATAATACAGAGCTTTAAACTAGGAGAAAGGCAAAAAAAAGTAAACCGACAGTGAGATCGTGATCACCCGTGACAGAAAACACCGTTTTTCGTCACCAACTTCACCTGGCGCATTGAGCTGCTGTCATCTCGCCCCTCTGTTTACTTTTCTCAGAGTCTGCAGGAATTTTCTATCGTTTTCTACGGTTTTCTACACCTTTTATTTAAATTTTCCGGTGATATTCTTCCTTATACTCATGTAAGTTGCCTTTATTCCAATCGTCTCCTTATTCTTTTCTATCACGGTTGATCATGATCTCACTGTCGGTTTACTTTTTACGTTTTTTGCCTTTCTCCTTGTATAAGCTCTGTATGTTTTAGTTTGCCCTGATGATGGCTGGGATCTGATCCATGATTCTAGAGTTATGAATTGGTGTTTATTGGTGTGACGAATTACTTCACAAGTAATAATTGTTTTTATAAAAAAAATAAAATCTCATATTAGTCCAGGAGATAGCGTGCAAAAAAGTGTCTGACTAACATCAAGCTAGAATTTTGTATAAAAGTCAATCTTTTAGCGCCTTTTAAGAATATGTGGTCGGCTAAGTTCACCTGCGGGACATAGCTTGGCAATAGGCGCTTGAAAAAAACAAACCGGCGGAGACCGGCCATGTCTCACCAATTATGGTGGACAATGTGATTTTCATGATCCTGAGTACAGAATTAGTTAGTAGACCGAAAATCAAGTTGATGTTTGTTTGTCCGTTGACAGGTGACCACGTTGAGTTTTAGTAATATTTGAATAACTATCCTATCGAGTGTGAAAAAAACATCGACTTGATTTTTGGTCTACTTACTAATTCTGTACTCAGAATCATGAAAATCACATTGTCCACCATAATTGGTGAGACATGGCCGCTCTCCACCGGTTTGTTTTTTTCAAACGCCTATTGCCAAGCTATGTCCCGCTGACTAACTTAGCTGACCACATATTCTTAAAAGGCGCTAAAAGATTGACTTGTATACAAAATTCTAGCTCGATGTTGGTCAGACACTTTTTTGCACGCTATCTCCTGGACTATATGACTTCTTGCAGCACTCGTCCATTATTTTTGTCCATTTGGTTTGAAAATATCCCAAAAAAGGGACGAAATATAACCATAATTTTCAAAATAACAAATGAATTAGTTTAATCTTTTTAATTTTTATAAAAACCTCTAATGACACAAAACAAAGAAATTATATAATAATTAAATTAGTCGAAGTAAAACATCTATAAAGTACGCTAGGGCGCAAGGAAGCCACACTATTAGCAGACTATTAGAATAGAATATATTTTTGTGATGACCAAGCCTGTGACATCTGAGGGAGTTAGACAGACCAGTGTTTTGCTTGGGGCTTTATTCTGGGGGACCTGTTGCCGGGAGCCTTGGGTCAGTAACCGGTAATTTGGTGTATGAGGGGCATACGGCCTAGTGCTTGCGGACTAATCATGGGGTCAGCAGCCTTGGGCAATGGGCCTGGTTTAAGGGAGGTGGGGCCAAGGGCCAGGGGCCTCGGGTCGGGGGCCTCGGGCCGGGGGCCTGTGGCCGAGGACCTGGAAAAGTAGTTACCTGTATACCTTACTTAACCCTCGGGTGCGTAAAATCTGTTTTATATGCCTAAACAACATGTAAATAAAATATAAACTTGAAATCATTTTTAAAATTGATTATAAAACATATTTACATTCTGCAGTAGTTGGGTCTATTAAGGAAATAAAAACTCACTCTAGGAGAATAATGAATTGTTGTAATGATAGCAGAAGGAAGGCAATTTTAAACATTTAAAATATAATTTATGAAGTGTAGTATATTAAAATGCCCATGTATTATATATCATAAGTGAAATGACCATTACCTGACTTCAGAAGAAATGACGAGAATCGCAAAGATTAAAATAAAATATTTCAAGAATATAACTAGTATAATGTAAGATATCTTCTAGTCTATCAGCTTGAGAATGACCCAAGGAGGGGTCCAAATATTGCAAAAAAGTTAACTTTTATTTCCTTAATAGACCCAACTACTGCAGAATTGAATGCTACAACACCAATTTCTAATTTACCATTATTTACATTGGTTTTATTATTTTTTTGAATGATAAAATACCGTTGTTTAGTCTCAAAATTTGCAAGCACAAAATCAGTCAGTCTCAATTATAATTTTCATATTTTAACTTTTTTTATGCATAGTTTTATTATTTTATTTTTTAATACAGGTAGCATATTAATTTATTTTGTATTATATCTATAAATTTCACTAAAATAAGCGTAATACTAAAATTTAAGTGAAAGTGGCGCGGGCCCCCTGTCAGGACAATATGGGCACAGAATTTCAAGTATTATCACGTACTATGTGAAGCAGTAACTGATTCTCCTGATAAAAACAAGAAATGTAGCTAGAAAAATCCCTAGCTTCCAATCGCTCCCACTGCTTTCTAAATTTAACAGTTTTATCTCAAATTTTGGTCATACAGGACCGCGCGTTCCCCAAGGTAACCATACATAGAATATCTTAATGACATTTGGAAAAGCATGTTATATGTTTTATTGTTTCTGACTTAGAATCCAAATAATACTCAACGGGGGGGGGGGGGTCGGTTTATTTTGAAAGATTCATATATTCATTATTGTGTAATTTTAAGTTATGTTTCATAATTTGTAAAATTTAAATCTTCATAATATTTTTTTAGCAGAATTAGATTAATATGTTTGCACTTTACAGTTTGTGCCAAATGTTTGATAGCGCGTTGACAGCACGGGAAAGTAAAAAAATGGTTCCCAGCCAATGAGAGTTCGGGATTTTTAAATCCTAAGCTCTCATTGGCCCCCCCACTACTTTTTTCAACTTTCCCACGCTGTCAACTCACTAACAAACATTTGGCTCAAACTGTAGACCACTATTTTATCTATATATTCTAATTTTATTATAAGAATCAAGTAAAAAAAAGAATAATCTATAAGAGGTTATAACCTGTTGCTGTATTCTTTGAATTTAAATTAAGTGAATATTCAAGCGCCATTTCCGTTTGTATTGCCTGAAAATGTGTTTTTTCTAAAACTAAATCACAAATCACTTTTAACAACTCTCATAAACACTTTTTTGAGGGGGAGGGGGATGAAAAAATATTTTTTTAGGGGGTAACAGTTGTGTTTTATTTATCAAGTCTGATAAATGTGTGAAGAGAGTAGCATAAGGGCTGTGTTTGGTACGTATATGGGCGTGTAGGACTGGGCAAGCCGAGTTAATAATTCAGCTTGAAGGAGGTTACTAGTGAGGCCCCCCCAAAACAGTGGGGAAAGGCCCCCCCCGTAACATACTCTACAACATATATGAATCTCGGCCTCCGTTCTCGACCTTAGCATTTGTCAAGACGTCCAAAGCTCAACTCCTTTTAACTGCCTTGTTCCCGACAAAATACCCGCTTTTCTCTCACCACGCCCATGCATAAATAATAACCGAACCTCCTGGTAACGACTTTAGCACGCGCAACCAGTAAAACCCGCAAAACCTCGGTAGGGGGGAAAAAACAGAAACCCCACATAAAAAGCCTTAAATTTAAATTACATATCCTTTCCGTTTTTTAATCAAAATGAAACGTCAGCTCGTAAACATGTATTACACTTCTGAAGGGAAAACTTTAAATAAATAATAATGGCAGGAAATAAACTTTTTTTTTACCAAACTTCAAGCAAGTTATACAAACCGGAAAAATAGTAGTTGGGATTTCGAATTGTAGTCTTACCGGAATAACGTCTAACTACGACAAATTAAGTACAGCTACAATAAATAGACAGCATAAGAACAGACTTACTACAAAACAAGTTAAAATTGTTAAAATAATCAAAAACAACCTTCTAACATTATAATGTTAAAATTTACCCGTTTGCATGCAGTCATAAAACACTACTCGCAATACTTTGAAACTTTTTCTCCCTCTTTTTCGTCATAATTTCAAACTTTTAATACAAAAAATAGGAAACAAAAACGAACCCTGAATACGTTTATGCATATTCTTTTTATGCCAATGTACAGAGTTACAATGTAATACTATGCATACTAAGGTAGTCCCTGATATACCCATATTACTGATTATATATTGGCAAAGTTCCAGCACAACGAGGAAAACATTTGTCCGGTCTAGTCGGGAAATTTTCATGTATTTGATTTTTTTTTGCTAGACATTTTTATTTGGACCTTATCAGAGAAGAAGTTTAGAGTTTAAGGAAGTTTGAAAATGGTGCGAGATATTTTTTTAAGAGTTTAGATAAGATTGGTTTTTATTTAGACACTTGCTTAAGGCTATGAAGATAACCAGTTTAGATACCGACATATTACACAAGATTCACTCAAATTTATATATCTTGAAACGCGAGTGAGTATTTTATCCGCCAGCATTTTTTTAAGCTTATATATTTTGCCACAGGTATAAAATAATACACGTGGCAAGTATCGCGTTTCCTGATAACTGGGTTTCTGATATGGTTGGGGAAACTTCTTTTAAAGCTAGTTTATGTGTCTAGCTTCAGGATTTTTGATTATCTAAAAACACTGTTTTATACTTGGCTCAAGATCTAATCAGCTGATCTTTTTATAGAGGTATCAATATGTACAAAATCAAATTCGTTTGATTTTGAGTTATCCAAGTACCCATTGCTAAGTATTTTATAATAGTACATTACGCTTCGAGTGCGGAAAGTAGCATTTTGCATGCGAGTGTGGAGTTTGCACCCGAGCGATAGCGAGGGTGGTAAAACCACACGAGCAATGCAAAATGCCGTTTTCGCACGAGTTGCGTACCGTACTTTATCTACGATTGTTAGATTTAAATAATAAATACAGAAAAAAATAAACTTGCTGTATGTAAGTTCGTATCTCTCTCTTGATAAAGATGGCATTAATTCATTAGTTTCTGGAGGAGTATTATTCTCCACATTTTCGTCAAAGTGACTTGATTCACAAATTGTTTTTCACTAAAAACTCGATATAAACAGTTACTTTAGTAAAAGAACAGCAAATTAGTTTTGTTAAATGTAAACAAACTCTCTAATCGTGCGTAAAGCTGAAGAATTCCTCTTCTTTACCGCACTAGTGTGGTAAAGAAGAGGAATTATTCAGAACTATGAGCCGCGCATGCGCAATGAATACAAGTACGTAAATAATCACTTTCTACGCATCTAAACAAAGATATAATGTTTATATTTCGTATCAATCGTAGATAATAGTACATTACGCGTCGAGTGCGGAAAGTAGCATTTTGTATGCGAGTGTGGAGTTTGCACCCGAGCGATAGCGAGGGTAGTAAAACCACACGAGCAATGCAAAATGCCGATTTCCCACGAGTTGCGTACCGTACTTTATCTACGATTGTTAGATTTAAATAATAAATACAGAAAAAAAAATAAACTTGTATGTAAGTTCGTATCTCTCTCTTGATAAAGATGGCATTAATTCATTAGTTGTATTTTTTGCCGAATTAATTATTTCTGGAGGAGTATTATTCTCTACATTTTCGTCAAAGCCACTTGATTCACTCATTGTTTTTCACTAAAAACTCGATATAAACATTTAACTTTAATAAAAAAAACAGCAAATTAGTTTTGTTAAATGTAAACAAACTCGCTAATCGTGCGTAAAGCTGAAGAATTCCTCTTTTTTAACGCGCTAGCGTGGTAAATTAGAGGAATTATTCAGAACTACGAGACGCGCATGCGCAATGAATACAAGTACCTAAATAATCACTTTCTACGCATCTAAACAAAGATATAATAGGTTTGTTCCAACCACTCTTCAAACTGGTTTGGAACTGTACGACGCATGCGCATTTGGAAAAAAAAGTTCCAACGAGCCCAAACTCAAACTCTGACTGACTCCGACTGTTAATCGGCTGTTCCAACCACGCTCTGATTGAATCACGGATTAGTTTGGAACCAGTTAGAGCAGTCAGCGATCGGCGGCAGGGACTAGTAGTTTAGGATTGAGTTTGGGTGAACAGAAACGTAACCTTCCGCTCCGCTTCATTGTTTTTGTTTTGATTTCGCTCGCCTATTATAATTATTCTCCTTTCTTGCGAATCAACTATTCTTTTTAAAATGTTTTTGTACGAATGCGACGATGAATTTTTGTGCATATAATGGCATTTTCTAGATATTTCTGAAAAAAATAAAAATTGGACCTATTTTCCAAGATGGACTTTTGATACTTATTCCATTTTCAAACAAATATCGAAAGAATCCAATTTATTTCCGCAATATTTCTTTCGTTAACTGGACTAAGATTAATATTGTCTTTTGTTTTTTTAAAACAAAAGAGCATTTTGGATTATATCAATAAAAATACGAGTGTGCCGTGAGTCTACTAAAACTGGCTCACCTCAGTAAGCCCGAAAATTGTGAATTGCGTAAATCGAAATGAAATCGTGAATTCATGTATTAAATAAACATTTCTAAAATGTGTGCATGTATTTTCGACATATCCTCTATGAGTAGTCATATCCTCTATGTAGGTTTTACTTCCAACTTTCGAGCTTAATTAGCATTAGAAAATGAAACTTTTGTGGTGTAGCGCCCCCTTGTTGTGCGAGCCCCTAGGCGGCCTAAATTAGGCCCTGATTTAAGCGACTGGCACTTATCTTCATCAACTATTGACTCATCCATCATCCATATCTTTAATATTAATAAGTTCAGGTATTTGTGATAGCACAGGAACGCAAAATCACATAAACGATCAACTCAAAAAGTTGTTCTGATAACAGTGCTAAAACCTACCACAGCAAACAGTTTGGTTCGAGAAAGGAGCGTTCCAACAAAAACGAAATCACAAATCAATTCCCAACGGTCAGTGATCGCGCATGCGCATTACGTCAATCACGGACTAATCCGAAACTGATTCGGAACTGGTGGTTGGAACAAACCTTATAAAACTGTAATACTGTCTTAAAGGAATTCCGCTAAGATATGTTGCTGTAACCTACATTTATTTATGGTATTTCTAATACTACTTTTTCTTCGATCGTGCTTTTTTATTACACGAAAGAAAAGTTGATTCTACAAAACCAATTTTAACTCATTCCAAGAATATCTTAAACTCCATTGTGTAAGAATAGTGGAGCTCCTTTGCTTGTTGTGTATAATTCTTCATCTTCTTTATGTTTAATCAAAACTATTTGTTACGGGAACTGTTGTTATATTAACTCTTCAGTTGTAATATGAATAATTTAGCAACCTCGCTCGATTTTATTTTAAAACTAGTTCTTTCTTTCCTACTACCTCCAGTCTGTATTCCCGTAGGGGAATTTCAAATTCACATTTCCCTAGCTGTTATTTCCTGGTTAAATTCTGATACTTTAATTCTTCAAATTTTAAAATTAGATCACGAAGAGTTCTTTTTTACTACGTTTAATTAGCTTGCATTCTTGTTTGTTTGTTTGTTTGTTTGTCCGGTACAAATCTGGCAATCGATTTCTAACTAACTTCCCGAATAGCTAGACATTTGAAACTTTTAGCATAGCTCAGAACACGATGACAATGCATTATTTTAATACTTTTAGCCATCTTTCAGCAGAATTTAATCCGTTTTCAGCAAAATTTGCTGTGCGGAAAGTTAGTTCGGAAAAAATCCGCAAGTTATTTTATTTGTTTTGCCATATCCAATATTTTCGCAATCTTCATTTTGACGGGTCTCAAATTTGTGATAGATAAACATTGAATGACAGCAAAACAGGAAATATCGATTATATTATTTCAAATATATCGATGGCGCATGCTTTAGATTTGGTGTTGGGGAGATTCGTTGTACAAAGATTTATCCTTTTATAGGTTTAAGATCAGCTCTTTGGATGGTTGTCATTTATGTGAAGTAAATAAATTCGGAACTATTTTTTTTCACTAACATTATATATTATATAACAATAACTATTATATTATCAACATTACATATGATTCAACAGAAAATTTAAAAACGTAGTAAATAAAAAGTTCTTTTTATCTTGAAATTATTTATGAATTAAGTTATTTTTTAAAATGTTTTGTTTAATGCAATAAACTTATGTTTGAGTTTTATGAAAAACGAGTTTATTTTGGAAAAGTTGTACGTCTTAATAAGTTGATTACAAAAAAAGGAATTAGGTTAAAGGTTTTAAGCTTAAGGTGCGTTTACACGTGACATTTATTGCATGACATTTATGTGAGACAGAAATCTCAAAAGTCTGAGATTGATGTTTCTACTCTCAGCTATAAGTGTCGACACTTCTATACCAACAGATGTAAACACCGATTATTTGAAGATTCAAACTCCTCTTCGTACATTTATTGCAAATTTAAGCATTGCGAGAAGTGTCACACATATATCTCCGACATAAATCTCAAGCAATTTCTCTCAGATGTAAACACTCAAAGTGATTTCTGTCTGACACTTGACATTTATTGCCGGAGAGAAGTGTCAGGTGTAAACGCACCTTAAGGGTTTATTTTATGTTTTTTTTTTGGGGGGGGGGGGAGACTAAGCCGAGTGGTTAGCGCACTCGCTCACTCTTGCCTAAAATCCAGGTCATTATTAATACCTTTGAAAATATTTGATGCCCCGATTTCAAAAATTCCAAAAACAGAAATCCATTTCAGACATCTGGGAACATTTTTGGTTCCGTGTTTGTCTGTCGCTCAATTTTTGCGAACCAACATATCTTAAAAACTACTCCTCTGAAAGTACTCATCTGATTTTTATATAATTTAATGGTTTGTCAAAAGTAGGCTGCAGATAGCTCCAGATTATTTTCAACCGTCTATACCCTTTACATTTTACTAAATTTATACTCTGTAATTCATGCAACAAATCAAAACAATTTTGACAGATTTACAAATCGGGGGAAAATTAAATAAATTTGATACAAGTAGGTTGTAAAATCCTAAAAAAAAAGTCCAGTCATGCACCATGACTTAATGAGCAAATTTTTAAAGAAATCTGCGTATTATTGGCTCATGACAATATAGGAAAATTTAGGTTTAGAATTTGCATGGGTGAAAAAAAAAAATTTGGTACACAGGGGTACGAGGTACAAAAGTCATAATCGTATTTACCCTTCAAGATGCATGTCGTTGGAAAGCTCTTTAAGAGTACTGTAATTGTTGTTATGTACACTTTTATCATAATATTTTCATATAAAAGGGGGGTAAAATGGAAAAACACGTTTTTATGCCATTTTTGACCCTAAATTGTCAAAATTTGACCTGTAAATAAACTCCAAAAATTCTGGCTAACGAACTCATCCTTTCTTTTGATATTATTGACATTTTAAAATTTATTTATAATTTTTAAGTGCATCCTAAGGGGAGATATGGTCTGGAGTGGCACATATATACATACATATATACATATACAGGGTGTATCAATTTCAGATGGCCATAGAAAATGGGGTATATCTACAGGTCATTTGGAGCAAAAAAGTTCATATAAGCTATAGTCCAATTCTTAACAGGTTAGGAGCTATAGGCGAAAATAGACTGTGTTAAAAACAATCAAAATATATTAATCTTGGAACAATGAATGAACATTCGTTGGAAAGAGCAGGAAATTTTCTATAAAATGATGTATGTTTTAGTTGAGTTGTTGCCTTTTTAGTGTGACCCAGAGTTGTTTGAAAACAAAAAAATATTTTTTTTAAAAAAATCTGAAAAACTTTGAGCCCACTTATCGATATGATCCGAATGGGAGAAATGCATACAAAGTTAAGAAAAGTTGGCGCTTTTAATAAGCTTTAAAACAATACCAAATACTTCACAATATTCCAACTCTAAGTGGGCGAACAAACCATCGTTGTAGAAAAAAACATGTCGTGCTTGCAGCTGGAGAAGGGCAAAGAAACGTGAATTATCAGCTGTGGCATCTTTGACAAAAAGATGTCGAATGTGCATTGCTCAAGGTGGCGGCCATTAAATTGAAATTTTAGTTCTCTAACTAGAAGATCTATTATTGTAAAACATACTTACCATGGTATCTCAAGGCAGAAGCTGCTCAAAATGGCCGCCACCTTGAGCAATGCACATTCGACAATGTGCAATTTGAAGCCATTGCAATAGCGTAATTTTCTTTGAGAATTCGCTAAAACAAATTCTAGGAAGATTAATATTTAACTTGTGAAAGACTTATAAATCTTGTTGAATTCTTGAAAGAAAAAAAATTTAATTTAGAAAAAAAACAAAAGACATTGAAAAAGGATATTACTTAATAAAAACAATTTAATAATTTTTATAATAAAATTTATTAATATTAAAAAAGTATAAAACATGTACAATATAAGCTTGAAGTATTATATCTAATTTATTCTCGTTAAAAATAATATTTATTAAAAAAAACAAAAACAATATAAATCGATAAAATATAAATTAAAAATAACGTTTAACAAAATAATGGATAAACAATTAAAATTAGCTTCATTTGTTTTATGTATAAGGCTATGATGGGAACAATTTTTGAAACGTAAAAGATATTATATTAATGTACAGTATAGAATTTCCATAACAATGAATATTATGTCATTTGGCACACGTAATATATTCTAGATGGTGTAAATTGAATTTATGTTATCTATGTTATTAAGGATACTGCTAATTATCCTTTAGTTTCCTCTGCCTATTACTCGACCCTCCCCTCCCCCCCCCCCCCCCCCCCCCCTCTCATGCTTTACATAATTTTAGACTCAACTGAGCAACAAAGGGTCGGAAATGGAATGAATTGCCAATTTTATTTTCTAAAAATTTAATTTATGAAAGTATAAAATTAATTTAAATTAAATTATATTTTAAGTAATTAAATTAAATTAGTTATATTATGTTTACTATATCGATATTTAATAAAAGTAAAAGCCAAACTAGGGAAAATTTTAATTATAATAATATATTTTTATCTACGATTGATGCGAAATATAAAAATTTTATCTCTGTTAGATGCATAGAAACTCATTATTTGTGCAGCTGTAATATTCATTGCGCTTGCGCGTTCATTAGTGTTTTAATTTTCCGTCCTAGTGCGGTAAAAAGAGGAATTCTTCACCTAAACGCACGATTACCGAGTTTGTTTACATTTAACAATACTAATTTGCTGTTTGTTTTTAAAGTAACTGTTTATATAGAGTTTTTAGTGTAAAACAATGCGTGATTTAAATTATTATGACGAAAATGAGGAGAATAATACGCCTCCCGAAATAATTAATTCGGCACAAAATACAACTAATGAATTAATGTCATCTTTATCAAAAGAGAAATACGAACTTATATACAGGAAGTTTATTAATTAATTTTTTTTTCTGTATTTATTATTAATATCCAACAATCGTAGATAAAGTACGGTACGCAACTCGTGGGAAAACTGCATTTTGCTTTACTCGTGTGGTTTTACTACCCTCGGAGTCACTCGGGTGCAAACTCCTCACTCGCATGCTACTTTCCGCACTAGACGCGTAATGTTCTATTAATAGATAAATGTAAAATCGGACTAAGGCAAACTCCACACTCGCATGCAAAATGCTTTTTTCCGCACACTAAATATAAAATCGGACTAAGTAATAACGTTTTGAAGGATTTTTGTTTTTTATCATTAATATAAATTTACAAATAAATAAATGTTAAAGAAGCACGGTTACTGGTAAATGTAATTCATTCTGTTAGGTGTTGACATTATATAAGCTGCTATTGGTTCAGGTGATGGGTCGGAGGGTAGTGCTTGCTTGAAGACATTGTCAGCATTATGTGGGTAGGGCCAGGCTATCGGATAATGTCCTTCGTCCTGCTCTGATAGAGGCATCATTTGATTCTGTATATTTGCAGAGCGTAGGCCGAACATGCTCCCGAACATGTTCAACGGATTCATCAGGTTGTTAAGCATACCACCTCGTCCCATACCGGATCCAACATGGCCAACTCCATCTTAAAAAAAATAAAAATAATGAAATTTAATAAGACATCACATTTTTATTACGTAAATATATTATATTATTCAAAGTTATTATCTTCTAATCCATATTATTAATTAAATTGTTCTTTAATAAATTATAGAACACGTTTGAGTGTGCTCCGTAGAATTAATTGTGGTAGATATAAAACCAGATCTCTATGATTTTTAATAAAAATAAGCTACAATAATACATGTTACGGTATAATTAACCATGTAATAATTAATGTTAGAGTTGAGAAATTTAATATATATTGCTTTTGCATAAATAGTAAATAAAAGATCAGACATGCACCATAAGTTAATGAGCGAATTTTCATAGAAATCAGCGTATTATTGGCTTATGATTATATGATAATATAGAAAAATTTTGTGGTTTGTTTTATTTGTCCCTTTTTTTCGTAACTTTATAGGCTTTTTATGGGTCGTTGAAGGGTTTGAAATAACTTATCTTCACACTTTTCGTTTTACATTTGGCTATATTTCGCCCCTCTCCGAGGCATAGACATGCCTTAAAACATCATTTTTACATTTTTTTCATATTGTTAGGTAACATTGATTATTTATTTTGTAAGTTAACAGGTTAATAATACATTGTGACATGAAATATAACAGAACATATATATATAAAATGAATAAAAAGACATACCGGGCATAAGTCGAAAAAGTTACATTTTTATGTGTTGATAAAAACCATGGTCAAAATCTCTAACGTAGTTAGATTTGTCAATTTTAATTTTTAATAATTATCGCTCCATCTTCTAAACTGTTCAAAAATGAAAATATTTAAGGATAACATAACAATTAACAATAAAATCACAGAAAAAAAGGAGAAACTCGTAACAATTTAACATAGATAAGGTAACTATAGATAGTTACCTTATCAACAGTTTAGAAGATGGAGCGATAATTATTAAAAATTAAAATTGATAAATCTAACTACGTTAGAGATTTTGACCATGGTTTTTATCAACACATAAAAATGTAACTTTTTCGACTTATGCCCGGTATGTCTTTTTATTCATTTTATATATATATGTTCTGTTATATTTCATGTCACAATGTATTATTAACCTGTTAACTTACAAAATAAATAATCAATGTTACCTAACAATATGAAAAAAATGTAAAAATGATGTTTTAAGGCACGTCTATGCCTCGGAGAGGGGCGAAATATAGCCAAATGTAAAACGAAAAGTGTGAAGATAAGTTATTTCAAACCCTTCAACGACCCATAAAAAGCCTATATAGAAAAATTTTGGTTTAGAATCTGGATTTGGATTTACCCTTCAAGATGGATCTCGTTGGAAAGCTCTTTAAGAGTTCAGTAATTATTGTTGTGTACACTTTTGTCATATTTTCATATAAGAGGAGGGTAAATTTGAAAAAACACGTTTTTATGCCATTTTTTACCCTAAATTGTCAAAATTTGACCCTTAAATGAACTCCAAAAATTCTGGACAACGAACTCATCCTTTCTTTTGATATTATTGACATTTTAAAATTTGTTTAGATTTTTTAAGTGTATCCTAGCGTGAGATATCGTCTGGAGTGTGATGATATACATACATGCATACATAAAAGAAGTGTTAAATTTCAGAAATTGATTAAGAATGGTCTAAAACTGATTTCAATAGAGAAAATTTTCAAAAATTTGCATTACAAAAATTTTGAAGCTAGTGAAATAGCTTAATTTTCTTTGAAAATTCGCTAAAAGGCTCTATAATTAATATTATTAGTTATTATGCGGCCATTAAAATGCATTTGATTGTCTGTTTAATTTCTAAATATTTTAATCCTATGTAACAAGATCAATAAAGAATGTTCTTTATTATAAATTAGGGAAATATTGGAAAAATATACATTTTATTTTTGCTTTTTCAGAGTAATACATATGAAGAGTAAGCAGTGTAATGAGTCTAAATTCAATTTTTAAATTTTGATTGTCCCCTTAGTTGTAAAAAAATGATTTTTAAAAATGACAGTCTGTCTTGTGGAGCCTAGACTGTACTGAACTTTTATCGATACAATTTTACGATAACATATTCAGAAAAACCGCACACCAAGTTTAAATCGAGAAATTAATTTTAACACTTAACAAATACTAATTTATCACATTAATTTGAAACTTCGGAGGTGCTACTACTTCTCAAAAACAGTTCGGACACTTTTTAATTGTTTTTTTTAGGGTCCGTAAGGCAAAACCAAGGATCCTTATATTATTCTCCTTGTGTCTGTCCGTCCGTCTGTCGCCTGCTCTCACGGCTACACCCTTCGTCCGATCACTTTGAAATTTTGCATATAATATGTGTATAGTACCTACCCACACATTTTAAAAATATATTTCGTGGGTTAAAGCATATACGTTATCATATGTGATATAATGGTTTAAAAATATAATATATAGTTATTTTGTAATCTACCCTTCAGTAACTTTCATTAATTTGATCCCCTACACGATTTTTTTTTTTTTTTAAATGTCTTTAAAACATTTGAGCATGCGCATATACAATTTTTATCACCTCTCTTTCCTGTATTTGGGTCAAAAAGTTGCGCAAGTGTTTAAAATTTAAAGTCCCTAGCTTGAACGATTAGGGCGATATGAACCAAAGTGTGACGGGCAGACGGACACATCACTCTTCGCATAAGGGTTTTAAGGATGACCTACGAAACCCTTGAAATGGTTGTCTAATCGGTCATATATGTATGTTCACATATGTAGTGTCACATATGTAGTGTTATACGAGTATCTAAGTGACATCTGAGAATACTCAATAGAGTGTAATTATTTCCACACTAGGGCGGAAATAAACAAATTCTTCATCTTATGGCACGATTAGCGTGTTTGTTTACATTTAACAAAACTAATTTGCTTTTTGTTTGATTAAAGTAACTGCATTTATGTATTATTAAAATCCAACAATCGTAATCGTAGATAAAGTACGGTTCGCAACTCGTGGGAAAACTGCATTTTGCTAGTGTGGTTTAATTGCCTTCGCTGTCGCTCGGGTGCAAACTCCACTCTCGCATGCAAAATGCTACTTTCCGCACTAGACGCGTAATGTACTATTTTAATAATATATAAAAGAAATTTGATTATTGCAATTTTTTAATTCTAATCTTTTAATGACTTGCCTAACTTACACTGCAAGTAAATTTATTTTGAAGCAAATTGAGACGAGCGTAAAAATGAAAAGTAGTAACCTGCAGGATTTGGGTACATTTGGTAGGGTCCGATTCCACTAGGTGACATCATTCCGTAGTCGTGGAGTCCGTATCCATTACCGTAATGATTACCATATCCATGGTTAGGATACCCTCCGTGATGATACTGTCTCTTCTCTCTTAGTAATGATGATAAGTCAGGTACAGCATCTTCGTCCAGTGTAGTAGCAACTTCTCCACCGTAAACCAATTTGATAATAATTGTTAAAAAAAAGACAAATAGATATTCCATTTTTCTAAAGTTTAACTAAATTAGCAAAAAATAACTAAAATGATACTAAAGCTTTAATATTAGTTAATAATAAAGAGTTTATTCAACAATTTCAAAAACTTTAACAATAAATTTTAACAGTAATTTGATTTATACTCTTAATTATTTAATATGATGTGCATTCTTTCAACGATAAAATAAGACTGTAACCCAGTAAAGAATTTATTTTCAAATCTTAAAAAGAATTTATTAATTGTAAGCAAAATTAATTTGATTATTCTGCAGTAATTAAAATTGTGATGTGATTTAAAACTGTCTATTGCATTTTTTTTCCTCGCAATTTCGCAATATATTTTGATTACAATTAGAAAATATTGTTTTGTAAAATATTTTTATTAAATCTTTACTTCCGTATTTTATTTAATTAGATTTTTTGTTTTTTTAAAAAAATTATATACCAATATATTTATGGAATTTAACCCACTTATTACTTTTCCTCACTACTTATAGTAGGAAAAGTATTGTTTTCACCAAAAAAAATTTTTTCGAGATTTCAAGGGAATTATCCGTTTTAGGTGTTTTTAAGACCTCCTGAGTGGTTTTCAGCATGACGTCTGTATGTGAGTCTGTATGTGTGTGTGTATGTGTGTTATCATCGTAGCGCCCAAGGTATTTAACTTAGAGAGTTGAAACTTGGCAGAAAAATCAGTCCTAACCTGCAGTTGTGCCACCCGGAAAATTAACTTTTTCCGCCATCTTGAACCCAGTTTGCTGAGTCAGCAAAAATTTAAAAAAATCGTAATAAATCGAAAATGGTCCTGTGCGAGTTGAAATTTGGCTCGAATGTACCTCTCTGTATGACAAACAAGCCCACTAAATTTCATTTTGATTTTGGCCGCCATTTTGAAGTTATACATTTTTGAATTTTTAAACTTTGACGGTTAATAATACTGAAAGTATAAATAGGTTTTTGACATATAGCATATCGTTGGAACCGGAAAAAATTGAGGAACAAATATAAAAAAAACCGATGAAATTCCATTAATTAGTTTAAAAGTTATAAGCGAATATAATTATTTATTAATGCGATAATTTTGATGACATCAAAGTTTGTTTACATCTGTCAAAATACCGCCAAGCTTCAAATAATTAAATAAAATATAAATGTTAAATAATTTCAAGATAAAAAGAACTTTTTATATACTACGTTTTTAAATTTTCTGTTGAATCGTATCTAATGTTAATATTATAATTGTTATTGTTATATAATATAATAATGTTAGTGAAAAAAAAATAGTTCCGAATTTATTTACTTCACATAAATGACAACCATCTAGAGAGCTGACCTTAAACCTATAAAAGGATAAATCTTCGTACAACGGATCTCCCCAACACCAAATCTAAAGCATGCCATCAATATATATTTGAAATAATATAAATAATATAATCGATATTTCCTGTTTTGCTGTCATTCAATGTTTATCTATCACAAATTTGAGACCCGTCAAAATGAAGATTGCGTAAATATTGGATATGGCAAAACAAATAAAATAACTTGCGGATTTTTTCCGAACTAACTTTCCGCACAGCAAAATCTGCTGAAATGCAAATTAAATTCTGCTGAAAGATGGCTAAAAGTATTAAAATAATGCATTGTCATCGTGTTCTGAGCTATGCTTAAAGTTTCAAATGTCTAGCTATTCGGGAAGTTAGTTAGAAATCGATCGCCAGATTTGTACCGGACAAACAAACAAACAAACAAGAATGCAAGCTAATATAAACGTAGTAAAATAAGGTTTTTTTGAAGAAAGATAATAAATCTGTTAGTTCAGAACGGTCACCCATCCAAGTACTGACCACGTCCAATGCTGCTTCCTCCTGCTGCGAAGCAGCTGGAGAGGCTACTTTAGTGGCCTCTGAAGTGAGGAAAAGTTCCGAGGTACCCCGTACCCGATTTT